>CAUYSK010006955.1:0-20494 GCA_963575035.1 Avahi laniger | reverse complement strand
TTAATTTCTTTCTATTTTTTGGTAGAGATGGGGTCTCACTCTTGCTCAGGCTGGTCTCGAACTCCTGAGCTCAGAACGATCCGCCCACCTCGGCCTCCCAGAGTGCTAGGATTACAGGCTTGAGCCACCGCGCCCGGCCTCAGTTGAAGATACTCTTATTTCCTTTCAGATTTACTCTGAGCTTGTACTGACTGTATCTTCTTCTGTGCATATTCTGTTTGTCGAGTGAGTCAAGACTTTCTTTTATGTCCATTTTGATTTCTACGTTAGTGGTCTGAATCTCGGCTCCTGTTGAGGTATGAATAAAAGCTTTGTGGGATGAGAGGTTAACCTTAGGGGAATTAATTGCTTTGATGTAGAGCAATGCTAATGGATCCATCTGAAGATCTGGAAAATTCTAAGAACTTTTGACCTGAGCCTTTCTTTTGAGAAATACAGTGTGAAAGGTGTACTGTGGAAATATTTTCGTCACAACTACTACAATTACCATTACTTTCACGTGAAAATGCTTCATCAGAATGTGTAGGAGTTGGCGTAGGAGACAACTTAACTTGGAGTTGAGGACATCTCTCCTCTATTTTGACTCTGAACCATAGCTGTTGTTCTGCCATGGAAACTGTGATCAACCTCTGTGGATATGGAAAAAGGGGCTCAATTCGGTGGCAGCGGGCAACCCCTAAAGAGGGGCCACCAGGACAGACCCCCTGTGGTGGGAGGGATCCCTCACACAGTCTGGCCTTGTGACCGGAGTTCTCCGACTCCACCCCTCCCTCTTCTCACTGTCTCACAGCAAACGGGGAAAACAAGACAGACGGGGCTCCCAACCCAGACTGTTCAAGCTACACTTCTGGAAGACGTTTTCCTGTTCTGACCTTCCCTCGTCCTGTCTGCGGTATCTCCCAGCCCTTACAGAGCTTCTGAGTCCTCCGTGCATTGCACATGCGGGTTGTGTCCAGAACACCCTGAGAGGCAGGAGTTCTTCTCCATCCTACTGGATTCCCAGACGGCCCAGTAGGTTCCTGGGTCTTGAGGGAACCCTGGGAAGCAGGCACTGACTTGTCTACGGATTTATTTTTTCCTTTTCCTTTCCCACCCTGCTGACGGCGCCAGCAAGGGGAGAACTGCTCAAAGGTGGGAACACCAGAGGGCGCATGGGGGTAAGGGCTGCCCCACAGAGGAGATGAGCTGCGGAGTCCCCCAGGGAGGTGCCCCCTCTGTCACTCCACCCACCTGGTGAGAGGTCACAGTGAAGCGGGGAGCGGTGCTCTCCTCTTGAAAACCAAAGATGGCAGATACCCACTTCCTGGGCAAGCCCACGCCCAGCGAGGACAGAATTTGGGGGTGGGCTGAAATGATTCAATAAATTCTACATCCTCTTCCAGTTGCCTTAGACTTTCTGGGAAGTCTGGGTTCTTTCAGTTTTTTGAAAGAAGTTCAAAGATGTAGGTGTCCGGCTGAAGGGTGGCTCTGGTGAAAATGCACACCAAGGCCCGGATTGTGAGGGCAGCGCAGGCCCCGGGCCCCACGCGCCCTTCAGGACACGAGCACGCTGAGCGCCGAGGTGCGCGGCAGGTGGCAGGGCCGGGACTAGAGGTGCGACCTGAGTTTACTCTAGTGAGGTTCCTCCTGCACACAGGGTGGATGTCAGGCAGGATGTCTTGAGCTTCAACTCGTAGAACATCCCACTAAGAGTGGCTAAGACAAGGAAGATGTTGGATGGTCTCAGACACAGAAAACCCAGAAAGCTGGTTAATTCAGCCACTTAGCAATGTCATGGGTTGGGGTGGCCTCACTGAAGTTCTCTGGATTTTACTGCAGGGTTGCAAGAGGGCTGGTGCGCCCACGCCTTCCAACCGCATCCAAGGAAAGGAGAGGATTCCCTGATGTCCCATCCCACCTGCCCTGCCACCTCGCCGGAGAAGGTGCTGCCCTGGCGCGCTCAGACCCAGCGCAGGTTGGTCAGGACGCTGATGAGGCCTGAGCTTCAGGGCCCCTCACTGCCCGGCCCCTTCCGAGGCTGGGAGAGGCCCCCGCGCTGCGCTCGCGTGGTCGTGTCTCTTTCAGACCTGCAAGCTACTGTGACTGCGGCTGTCGCAGGTAACTAGCCTCACGCACTGCTGCGTGCCCTCCCTTCAGGCTGGGCGGCCTGGCGGTGGCCCTGGGCACTTCTGGGACGCAGCTCAGGGGTTCCATGAGGTGTCGTACGTGGCTCACCGTCACTTTTGAGCTAGTCTAAGTTATTGTCACCGTCCCGTCAAGGAATAGCTTCCAAGAACTCCAGCTCAGCTGACCCTGGACACAGGTGCAGGCCGAGCGGCTGGGTTGTGACAGACGCACGGCAGGGTCACCGAGCACCCAAGGCACGTGGGGCGCAGGAGGAGCAGGGAGGGAGTGGGGGCTCCAAGGCCCAGAGCTGGTGCCTGGAATGAATGCGCCAGAGGTTTTCAGAGATTTGACAGCAGCTCTAGAACTTTACATCACTTGTGGGAAGCTGTGAAGCCAAGAGAAATTTTTCTAGACTCTCCATAATTAAGTTTTTGATACAGCGTGGAGAAAAGATGGAATTATTTTTCCCTTCTCTGTATGGAAAATGTGTAAAAATCACCCACCGCCAGCGGTTCTGGTAATAGATCTCTTTTCTCTGCCGGACACTGGGTTTAACGTGGAGTCATCGATTTTGTTCAGAACTTGTAAGTTACTCATCATCATTAAGTCTTTTTACAACCAAAGACCCCAAAATTAAGGCAAAATAAGTATGTGTGTGTGTCTTGAAGCCTCCTAAAATCCAGTCCCACAATTAGTTTGGCCCGTGGGTCCCAATCACCGCCTTCACGTACTGACCTGTAACAAAGGCAGGTAACGCGCAGCCTTCCCTTCCCCCGTCCTGCCAGGGTATCGTGCTATGCTTGGCGTTTGATGTAGGAAATTTGTATACTCGGAACTCTTGGTTGCAAGCGACAGAAATGGACACTGAATGTTGAAAGTAAAAGGAAACTGATGAAAAGGGGATCTAAAACTCGACTGTTAGCTGAGGCTTAGGGTGAGCCGGCCAGCAACAACGCCCCAGCTCTCACTTCAGACGGTCTGGTGAGGAAACTGCTGCCATTGGAGTCCCACAGCCCGGACCCTTTGGAACTCACTCCAGCAGGGAAAAGGGCCCCCACCCTGCGCTGGCTCCTTTCGGAATGCATCGCCTGTGTGCATCTGACAGAGGTCACGAGCCTGCATCTGGGCTGTACAGGAAGCCGGAAAAGCAAGTGTCGAGCTTGCTTCGCTTCGGTAACATTGCGGATACCATGGACACCACCAAAGGTATCACTCAAACACAGGAAGGGCTCAGATACTGGGAAGATAAAGAAAATAATGTCCACAATACTATATATCATCTACGCTTCAAGACTAGAGCATTTTAGCAGGTTGAGTCCCATGAAACAGCCCAACGCTCAGCAACAGAAGAACAGGGAGAGCAGGGCCTTGGCAGAAAGCCATTTTGCAGGCATCTGAAGCTGGGCTTCTCCAATGTGGCATCGTTAATACTGTGGACCAGGTAATTCTGTTGCGGGGCTGTCCTGTGCATTGTAGGGTGGTTAGCAGTATTCCTGACCTCCGCCACTAAGTGCCAGAAGCACCCCTCCCGCTAGTGGTGACAATCGAAACCTCTGGACATTGTGAAATTCCCCGTTCCAACTGAAGACACATTGGTGGGTCTTTCCTGCTGGAAAGATATCCCAGATAAACACGAATGGCTATAGAGATAGAAATTAGATTTAGTAGGATCTTTTTTTTTTAAGAGACACGGTCTTGCTCTGTCACACAGGCTGGAATGCAGTGGCATGACCATGGCTCACTGTAACCTCGAATTCCTGGGCTCAAGCGATCCTCCAGCCTCAGCTTCCCAAAGCGGTGGGACTACAGGTGCACGCTACCACGCCCCAAGGAGGAACATAATACGTGAACTAGACAATCTGAGTCAGAATTCATATGGAAAAACAAACATTCAAGAACAGCCAAGAAAGCTCTGAAAGTGAAGTGTAATAAAGGCTACCACGTATTGACACACATTCTAACGTTGGAGTCATCACGACAGTGTGGTACCCTCCATGACAGATGGGTGGGACCAAAGAGGGACTACCAGGATACTGTACCCCTCAAGGTCACCAGGGCCCTCTGTGGCTCTAGCCAACTGCAGTTTTCAGGCCTCGGCTCCAGCTGCAGGTTGGCAGCACCCTATGTGCCGGGCCTCCTGTCCTCCCTGACGTTCTTCCTCAGCTGGTGGGACACTCGGGCCTCCTCCCACCCACGGGGCCTTTTCTTCTCCCGGCCCCTTCCTGGTGGGCACCCCAGGACTGGTGCATGCGCTTGACCCAGTCCTGGCTGTCGCTGCACAGGGCATCTGTGCAGAGGGGCCACACCTTCTCCTGGACCACAGACCCGAATAGCCCACTGGGAGGTCCTGTGACGCTCTCCACTTAACACGCCCAAGGCTGGTCCCCTGGCCCCCAGGCCTCCTGTGACTCAGGTTGACCTCAGTAGTTATTCCTGAGCCTCCCTTCCTCTCACACCCACACCCAATCCATCAGGAAGTTCCCCACTCGGACCACCTCCCGCCCTTCACTGCTAACTGCCTCCGCCTTAGACACCGTGGTCCCCGGCCCGATAAACACCTGCTGAATGAATACGTACAGAATTCGGAATATGCTCAGGGCACTTCCATCAGCAGGGAAAAGACGGCGCTGGGAAATGACGTTATACCTCTGCTCCTTCGACCAAAATAAACATTAAGGAATAAACTCCCCAGCCCTCCTTCTCTACGAGATGTCAGCACCTGGAGGACTATGGTCTGGATCTGTGAATGTTCTCCAGAGAAGGCTCTAGCAGTTTTCCTGCTGGGAGAGAGAGGAGGGAGAGGTAGGAAGCTGCTGCCACGCTGGGCAGACGGTATATTACTTGGATAAATAAGGATTTAGTTTATAAAATTGGAACTTCCCTAGTCCTAAACCAGAGAAAGAATTTCTGATCTTTCATTTAGAACTTCCTGCCCATCACTGGTTTGCAGACTTCACTTACACCCTGTTTCGGCCCAGCCTCCCCCTCCCTACACACCCGTGTCCCTGCCCGGGCCAGGCTCTAAGGTCTGTGGGTCGCTGTTTCAGAGAAGCCTCCCCAGTACTTTGCAGCAAGGGGAGGGGGAGGGGGTGCTTCTCTGCACCAGGTGGGGGCGGGGCCCGAGGCTGCAGCCAGGGCGGGGCAGAAGTCCAAGCAATCCTCCTGTGGGTCTGCGGGCCCCACACCTCCCTCAGCTGAGCCCAGGGCCTGGAAGGGAGCCTTTTCTAAGTGCAATGCAAAACCAAGAAGCCACGGGAGAAAAGATTGATAAAATTGAACATACAGAAATAAAAACCAAAATAACCCAAAAAACTAAATACAAATGAAAAACTGGGGAAAAAATATTTAAAGCACATGACAAAGAACTAGTTTCCTAACTTCTAAAGCTTTTCTGTAAGTCAGTAAGAAAAAGGCCACCAGCCCAAGAGACTTATGGGCAAGGTGTGCAAACACTGCGTATAATCAACAGAAGGAGAACTACAAATGACTTTCAAAAGATTTTCAGAATATATTTAACATAGCTTATGAGAAATGCAAATTAATACAATTATTTTTCCATATCAAGTAGGAAAAGACAAAAAAGATTGATACTGCCGTATTGGTGAGGGAGTGGAGAAAAGAAATTCCCATATCCCAAGGAAGGGAAGGAAAATTGGTACCATCTTTTTGGAGGACAAGTGGTCAAAGGTTAAAATTTTTCCTGCAAACAGTATGGTAACATAGAATTATCTTAGCCAGCAACCGCACTTCTAGAGACGTAGTCCAAAGAATTGGAAATAGGAGCTTGAAGAAATATTTGCGCACCCACGTTCATAGCAGCACTATGCACAATAGCCAAGAGATAGAAGCAGTCAGGTGTCCCTCAACGGATGAAGGATAAAGGACATGTGGTATATACTTACGATAGGATGTTCTCAGCCTCAAAAAGGCAGGGGATTCTGACCCATGCTGCAGCATGGATGAAGCTGGGAGACTTTTGCCAAGTAAAATAAGCCAGACACAAAAGGACAAATATTGTATGACTCTCATATGAGGGACCTAAAACAGGCAAATCCATAGCGACAGAAAGCAGAATGGTGGCTGCCAGGGACCTGAAGGCGAGGGAATGGAAGTTAGTTAGAATTTCAGTTTGGGAAGACGAAAAAGCTCTAGAGATGGATGGTGGCGATGGTGCACAACGATGTGAACTTAATGCCACTGAACTGTGCACTTAAAAATGGTTAAGGCCGGTGTCTCATGGCTGTAATCCCAGCACTTCGGGAGGCTGAGATAGGAGGATTTCTTGAGGCCAAGAGTTCAAGAGCAGTCTGAGCAACATAGCAAGACCCCGTCTCTACAAAAAATAATGGTTAAAATGGTACATTTTATCTTATGTATATTTTACCATAATAAAAGCATTGTGTAAAATTTTTTAAAAAATTATATACCCTTTCACCCAGTAACAAACACCCAGTTCTTTAGACCTCCCCGCTCCATTTAGGATTGCATGGATCCCGCCACAATGAGTGAATCTAGGAACTTTCCCACAGACACGCTGGTGAGTGCACAGGCAGAACGCCTGGGGAATTTACTGCAGCACTGTTTCACACAGCCAACCGCGGAAACAACTAAGGTTCAAATAAATGAATGAAAACCGAAAGGGGCAAGTGGAGAGAGAAAGGAATCAAGAGAGAAAGGAAAGAAAAAAGAAAGGAAAAAGAGGAAGGAAAGAGGCTGGATGTGGCGGCCACAGCTGTAATTCCCAGCATGTTGGGAGGCTGAGGCGCGAGGATCACTCAAGCTCAGAAGTTCAAGGCTGCACGATCTAGGACGGCACCACTGCACTCCAGCCTGGGTGACAGAGCGGACCCTGTCTCTAAAAAAGTAAATAAGAAAGGAAAGAAACAAAAAGCCTGGCTCACACCTGTAATCCTAGCACTCTGGGAGGCTGATGCGGGAGGATCGCTTGATCTCAGAAGAGTGAGACCCCATCTCTACTAAAAATAAACAAATCAGCCGGGCCTGCTGGCACCCGCTTGTAGTCCCAGCTACCCTACTCGAGAGGCTGAGGCAGGAGGATCGCGTGAGCCCAGAGTTGGAGGTTGCCGTGAGCTATGACGACACCATTGCACTCTACCTGGGACGACAGAGTGAGATTCTGTCTGGAAAAGGAAAAGAGAAAGAACACGCCAGCAGGCAAGCCAGCACATAGGGTTACACTCACGCCAGGCCCCGTTATCAGGGTTTTAGCTAACGAAGTTATCCACAGTTCACACCTGAGGAGATGGAGTACTGAGAGGTTAAATGACTTGCCCAAGGCCACGTGGATGACATCCACCAGGGCTGGGATATGAAGAGGAAGCCCATGGAGTGCTACATGTCGCTGTTTCCGGAGTGGTGAGTTGTGGGATAGTCATGCAATGGCGCCATCAACACAGACAAGCAGAGTTATGTGTATGTGCCAATCTCGAAAGGTTCTGCCACATGGACAAAGTGTAAACCCGAGCACACCCTGTGCGCCCTTCGTGTGTGAAGCAAGGGTGTCCATGGGCGCCCTGGAGGACGTCCTAGTGTACCTCTGCGGGGGGACGCTCAGGAGCCAATCCCATTGCAGTGATGGGCTTGGGGAAGGGCCCAGGTGAAAAGGTGGAGAAAATCACTTTTTGCTTCCGTGTTATGCTTGTTTGCACGTGAGATCTACGCAAAGAAAGAAAAAGTTGCAGTCATCAATACACAGAGGAAAAATCTCGCCTGTTCTGAGGGAGGGCTGCTGTGAGGCGGCACCATGAAGGAGAAGAGGCCCTGGCGCCACCTGCAACTTGACAAGGGGACGGCTGCCTCTGCGTTCCTCACGCTTTATCTTTAGCCAGCGGCGTGGCATTTTTATTGCTTCTTCACAGGACTTAATGTTCTCGCATTGGACACAGAGTTTTCTGGAAAAAGACAACTCACTCCTTATGGCTGGGTCCCTGTTCTCCGAGGACCTGGGTGTCTTGAGCACCCCAGCTGGAGAAGGTCGTGGGCCAGATGTCCCCCGGTCCGCGCGCCGACTCCGCGTGCTAACAGTCGCCTTCCTGCTCTGCAGAGCGGCCCCCTCTGCCTCCAGGTGCACTGAAGCCACAGTTTCTGCAGTTATTTCTTCCTTGACGTAGCATTTAATTCAGTAAAGCAGATAACGTCATAAAACTACAATTCCTTCCCCTTAAATTATCTTTTCTTTACAACCTAACATAAACGCACACTTGTTCCATCCCACTGGCAATCATTAAGACTGACTCCTACTTCAGCTCTTAGTTACGCCCCTCATTCACATGTTTCTTGAGCCTCCCTCCTTAACGTAACTGCTGGAAGCCTCTGGAGACTTAAATGGTGCAGTCGGAATGCGGAAACCTGAGTATCGGGGCTGAAGAGTGCGATGTCTTAGCTGGAGGGGGCTCCGGTGCCGCCTGCCGTTCAAAGCTTGCCAGGAGTGTCCAGGCCAGTCTTCTGCCTCCAGAAGCTTGTTCTGCTAGGCTCCTGCAACCAGGGAGAACTATGAGGCGGAAAAGAGCTTTCCAGAGCTTGGGGCTCCTGGTGGTGCAGTCAGGGCCTGACAACGGGCAGATTCAGCACCTCACCCGCCACCCCGCAGGCAAGAACGCCTCCCGGGCTGGGCTTTAAAGTGGCGGGCCAATTCCATACAGGCCCAAGCTGAAAGAAATTACAGGCAGGAGGAGCACAGAGACGGCCTAAGGAAGTAGAACAGAAACCACAGGGGGCACACCCAGTCCCCTGTGTGTCCCAGACAAAGCCGCAGATGAACTGTCTGGCAGGGCGGCCCCGGGCAGAATCTGAGCCGGGCTCTCCTCTCCCAGGTGGGCAGC
Source organism: Avahi laniger (assembly GCA_963575035.1). Lineage (NCBI taxonomy): Eukaryota > Metazoa > Chordata > Mammalia > Primates > Indriidae > Avahi > Avahi laniger. The sequence continues at coordinate 11,546 of CAUYSK010006955.1, read as the reverse complement.
CTGCCTGGGACACGATGGACAGTCCCCCTGAGGCACCCCCCAAGCCTGTCCCCAGCTCCACCCTCAGCAGTGACTGCGATGGTTTGAGCAGCCAGATGCGGGGTGGGCCCAGGCTTGGGGTGATCTTTAGAGCAGTCTGTCCTGGCGCCCTGCCCTGTAAGTCCTTGGGGCTGGGAAGCCGGACCCGACCTTCTTTGTTTCAAGCGGCACTTTGCGGGGACTAGGTTGTTCCTTGTGAGCTGTCTGGAGCAGACAGGAATGTGTGGCCAGAGAATCTTTATCTGCAATTCCAAATTTGGCCTTGCGCACCCCCGCAAGCCTGCACAGTCACACAGACACATGCACGGGCTCCTGGTGCCATCACCAGCTCTGACAGGGCCACAGCCTGGTGACCATACGTCCCAGCCTCTTTTCCAGGCCTACGTGAGAACAAGGGGGTATCAAGCCCCCTCTCCCAGGCCCGCCCCCAAGGGAGGCTCCTCTGGCTGCCCTCCCGCGGCCGGGCTGCCTGCTGGGGTGCAGGGACGCCCGCTGCCGCCAGCCGTCCAGGTCACGCTAGTCCTGGGAATGTCTGTAGTTTATGGTGGCTTCCTTCCACCCCAGGCTGGGCTGATGGCCCCTTTTTCACACTGTCTGGTCACTGGACTGGAACAGAAATGCCTTATTAGCTGATCAATCTCCCAGACAGCACCAAAGGGTGGGAAAAGACCTATAAAACTTTGCCCTTGAATAGTCCCAACCAGCCTCTCCTCCCTTCCACCTTGTAAACCTCCAGGGCCCAGCCAGGGAGGGCTGAGGCCATTGTCTGCGAGGGAGGCGGCCTAGGGAGTGAAGAGTTCATGCCCCCCTCACTGAGCCTGGCCTGGGAGACCGCCCTGGGAGGTCCAGGCAGGCTTTCCCCCCCAGGCCCCATCTTCCCCCAGCCTCTCAGGTGTCTCAGACCCCGCCTCAGGCTGAGGAGGATCTGTCTTGGTGTCCCTGTATGGAGTCCTTGCCATGGCCCAACCATGCACGGAACCCTGAGGCCGTTCAGCCCAAGGTACCCTGGGAGGGAGTGTTCCAAGGGACCATCCAGCCGCAAAGCTGCTGGCAAAGCACCAGGAGCAGCACCCTCCTTCCTGGGAACGGGGTGTGGCGGCCAGCCCAGGCCACAGCCCTGCACTCTGGTCCCAGGAGCTGTCTGGAGCACACCGCACTCTTCTGCCGGGACCTGCCCTGTGGACGGGCTGAGCACCTCACCCACCACCCACCCCGCCAAGTCCTCCTGCCCGCTGGCACCATCTACAGAATGAGGAGGTGGCTGGCCTGGAACCCGAAGCTCTGAGCAGATAGTCCCTTGCACACAAATCCCCCAGCTCAGCTCTCAGCCGCTCGGTGGGTCACAGCGGCTTCTGCTGAGGCTGACCATGGCAACGGTCCCCGCCATGGCCTCCCCCTGGCCAGCCCCAGGCAGGCCGCTCGCTGTGTCCAGGCCGAGCCTGGCCGGTCAGGAGAGCAAGCTGGGGTGCACAGGACGTGTCCAGACTTTAGGGCTTTTCTCCTCATCGTAAAGGGGTGGTTTGATAGTAGGTTCCTGTGCTTGGGGCCTCTCTCTGTACGTCAGGCAAGATCATCTTGCTTGGGATGTAGACTATTATTTTTATGTTTTGATTTGAAATTCCAATAAAAATAAATGCTTCAAAATCTTTTAATCCTCAAATAGAGGCCGAGATGGAGACGAACCATCTCCTCCCCCACCCCATTTCCTGCCCTGGTTCGGCCGGAATTCCTAACACTTCTGCCCTGGCTGTGTCCCCCAGGGCCCCACCCTCCCGTCCAGGCCAGGTCCCCAGGTGACGGGGTCCCACAGGTGACGGTGAGCCTGCGGCCGGGTGAACACAGAGCACAGTCACTGCCGCTGCCTCCCCATGTGGGGGACCCCGGGGTCCCTCAGAGGCCCGGCTGCCTCCCCTCTGGGCAGGCGCAGGAGGGCGCAGCTGTGTTAGACACGCTGGAAGCAGCGGCAGCAGACGCTGGTCCCAGACCCTGGGCCTCCGCAGGAGAGATGCCCTTGCTGCTGGGCGACCCGAGTCCTCCTGGAAGTCTGCCTGTGTGCGGGTGGGGAGCAATCCCATTTCCCGGGCCTCAGCGGGAAGGGCTAGACCCGGCAGCCCTTTGTTCTCCTGGGGGAGCCCAGTCGCTTGGCAATTAACCCATTAACTTGCTCAAAGGAAAGACTGCTCCTCTTTTAATAAATCTGGCAAACCCAGCTAAGCTAAAGTGCCAACAGTTCTGTGCCTGACTGCCGTGGGCCACATGGCTCCCCTGGCTGGTGCTGGCATCTGCGCCCCTCCCAGGCCCACCCAGCCTCAGGACATGGCCACGGGCTCCCCATCCCGTGGGCGCTCACAGGAGAGAACACAACCCCCGTGGGCGCAGCTTCAGGTCTGACAGATCCCGCCTGGGCAGCCCCTATGGCTGAATGCCAGCTGCCCACAACAGCGGCTCAGGGTCAATCTTAGACACAGCTTAAAGAAGCCCTAGGGGACAGGCAGAGGAGCTGGTGTTTCTCACTTCCAACGAGACCAGGAGACACGGTGTTTGTGGGCCTCTTCATGTCCTGGGTCCCTCTGCTCCTGGAAGCATCTTGTTGGTAAAACAGGTTTGTTTCTATCAGTTTATTTTATACTCTGCCCGGGAGAGCAGAGGCAGCTGGTATCTTCACATCTGCTTACCCCTGATGGGGCCAGCCCGTGGCTGCGGGAGGCACCACTAAAGGAAGCCAGAAAGTGGAGAAATTGTGCCAACAAGTGTGCCTGACTCCTAAGCAGACAGGTCTTTGCACCTTCCCTGTGGTGACTGAACTGTAGCAGAGTCAAGTTTCCATGCTTTCCAAGGCAGGCCCGTCCTTACATCACACTGGATTAGGAGTGGAGACTGCCCCCGTAGACCTCTCACACCTTGGCTGCTGGGTGACTAGATGTCCTTGAGGAGTGTCTGGGACATAGAGGCATCAGAAGGTTTGGCACACCCTGAGAGGTATCGTGTGGAGGAAAACCGAGCCACGTGGACTCGCATGCAAGTCCTGCCTGTCACTTAGCATGTGAACCGTCCAGGCCTGATCCACAGCGGTACTTGGGTTCCTTGGCACACCCACACCCTTCTGTCCAAGACAGCTGGTCTTCTGTTACCCAGGACTCCTGTGTCCTCTGAAAATACCCTGCTCAGACCAAGCCATCTCTTCGAAGGTGCCACAGTCATCTCGATAAAGCAACCCACTGGGACGCAGCATGCTTTCTACCTGCAATCCTGTCGTGCTGCCCTCCCTGACCCACGTGAGCTGGTTACCAACGTGACGCTTCTTTTTCCAACCAAACAAATCATTTAGAAATGGAAAGCGCTGGTCCTATGTCTCCTTCCTGACCCCGAGACCTGACTGGCTGCCATTCTGCAATCAGAGGCCTCTCTGAACTTTCCCTCAGGACATGCTGGAGGAGCAGGCACAGATGGAGGTCAGTGGTGTCATTAGAGCCACAGAGAGCCTGCTGCTGGACTCGGCAGCCCAGGCCACTCTCCTGCATCCTCCCGCATCTGCAGGGACAGCACCTGGTGTCAGCAGGGCACTCCCAGGTCTGGAGGCAGTGAAGGCCAACTCTGCCCGCAGGGCCTTGGCCAAAGCTGTGACACTGGTGTCCAGTTCTGATGAGCTGCCCACTGGCCAGAACCCAAGTGACCGAAGCAAGTTGTAGGACCCGGTGAATCATGGGAGCAAGGGATTAGTGGTCTTTGTGCAAAATCCCACCTACTCAGCAGTTCAGCTCTGCCTTAGTGGTTTTCAAAGAAGACACAGCATGGCTTTAACTTTTGGAAAAACAAGACCACACCAAACCACTGGGTCGGTTGGCTGCCCGCAGCTCTCTGGAGGTCGGAGGTGCCTCTGCACACGGCGGGGAGCTCCCAGGGTGGCGCGGTCTGTGCTCCCAGGGCTTTTCCTGCTCCACTTCAAAGAGAGCCAAACACAGGAGGGCCAGAGGGAGAAAGCATCGTTTATTCTAAGTCATCACAGAAAGCAGCCTTTGTATATTTATCCTAATCTATCAAATTTTTATTCTTCTTCCAATATGGTATATAAAGCACATATAATCATATGCAAAGCACACGCGACAGCAAATCCCTAGGAAACCTAGAATGACAGTCACTGGTACAACAGAGTTCTGAAGAAAATCCACGTTAGAGCTTCGTTTCACCCCAAACAGGCTGGAACACAGCGAGCCGCTGGGGCCAGGCAGGAGGAACTGTCGGTGTCTTCAAGTTTGTTCTTCTCCTCCAGCTCAGCCTGTGCAGAACGTGCTGCAGCCAGTACTGTGGTCATCTCTGGGCATTTTAAACCATCCTTCCCTGTGACAGTACCAGGAAGCTGTTTTAAGCTTCTGTATTTTAACTCTAAACATTTGCGGGAAAGAAAAATGACACTGCCGCAGACTCCCACGGTGCCTGCATGTGCCTGAGGTTCTACATTTTGGAAAAAGAGCGCGTGCCCCGCACCCAGCCCGACTCACGTCAGCACTGCCTGCCTTCGGAGCTGCATGGAAACCAGTGAGGCGGGAAGGAGCGCCGCGATGTGGAGAATACCTTTCTTGTACAGACTTTCTTATTTTTCAACAGTTCCAAACTTAGAAGCAGACAGGAATACAAAAAATCAAATCCATATTTTATTATTAATATATCTTATTTTCTTACAAAAAAGTACTAAAATTTTGGAAAAATCTATACATTGGTTATAGCAATCAAAATAAGTCTGCAGAATCTTTCAGAAATGACCTGGAGGACACTGAATGCTGTCCACTGGTCCCAGTATACAAAAGCTGTGTGACTTTCTGGAATTACCGAAATATCCACATGCAGCCACAGGCTGAGGGGGCCGATGCACAGTGTTCAGCAGAGTTTTCAGTGTCTCTCAGATATCTTTAATCATCTGTGGGGAAGAACTGCCTGAGAGTCACAGGACAGCTGCAATTCAGATTCACCATGATCAGGTGGCACCTCTGGGGTTGGGGACAAAGGCCACTGTGCAGCCCTGGTGGGAGAGACGGTGTTTACGAGGATTTGCCTTTTGTACGTGCCCAGCTGGGACCAGCCTCTGGGCAAGAGAAGCACCAAGACACGAACACCGCTGTCGGCTGATGACTTTAGCAGCCACATAATCCTCTCTTTGATGTCCAGGGTCAGTGTGAGCCTGGTCCCACCGGGCTAGGAGGAGACGTATGAAAGAGAATCTCGCTGTGATCTTTCCTGCAAAGGAAACAGCAATAAAATTTATGGCCCAGTCACAACAGAGGAATTCTTGTAAACGAGGACGTCTGTGAGCCTTTGCTCTCCACTATAAAGAGAGGACTTCCATCGGAGGACAAGGATGAGACCCGGGCCACACTCACAACCCTGGGAATGGGGTTTACAGTTGAACCATGGGACGTTCACTTTGCTCACACATGGTTATGAAACCCACCAGGCCGTAACCTAGGCTTCACTTACAAGAAGATACTAGAAGGAGATCCTGTTTCAGATGCCCCTTCACTCTAACTGCTTTCAAAAAGTCTAAAATCTATACGATGAGAGGTGGGCCCTGCCGCCCTCACACGTGCGGGGCGAACACCACACTCCGGCGCTAACCCCATCCTGCCTTTAACAGTGGGAGCTCGTTCCTTTCGTATCAGCAAAGTTTTATGATTCTACAAACCCCCACACCGCAGGAGCACATACAGATGGACGCCACTGCCGCCGGCCGCCGTGTCTGCGGTGGGTGTTCAGGCCTGTCTTCGGTAGGTGGGAGGCCCGGCTCTCCCGAGCCTCGGGCACTTACGGACAGGAAGGCTTTTTGCTCAAGGGCTCGACTCCTGTTCCTGCTGAACTGAGCCAGTGTGTAAAATGAGAACTGATATCAGCTCAGTAGGCACCGGAGGGCGGGTCCAATCGACAGCCGGAGAAGCAGTGCCTCCGCCGGGAGCGTTGCGCAGCACCGGCCGCTGGTGGCTGCAGAACACAGAGACCTGGGCTGCAAATACAAGAGAGAGTTCACCGCGCTCGGGAAATGACAACGAGGAGTCTCCTGGGAAAGCACAGCACCCTCCACACAAGCAATCAGCCACGACATGCTTTTACCCGACTTACGATGCATTTGGTTTTAGTTTTTGTAAGAACAATTTTTTGAAACTTTCAATACATATGACCTTTCAGACAGACGTCTGATGAGTGGATTTATGTCTCTGTAAGCAAACTTAAGGACCACAGGTACGGCGCTGTATTCTTGACAGGAGACAGTGCGTCCTCGGGGCCAAGTCTTTCATCCTCCAGAGTCAGCTCTGCTCAAGCCGACGCTTGGCAGCGGCCAGCCCCGTCAGCAACGGCCTCTGCCCCAGCGGCTCCAACTTAACTGCCCCCATCTCACCTTCTCTTCAGGTGCAGAACTTAGCCACTGTGAACAAAGCGGAAACCAATCACTGTTCACCAATCAGCTAAGCTCTGCACCTTGTTAGAGAGGTCATCGCTGGGCATAAAGAAAGAGCCGGTGAGCATCTTCTGCGGTTGTTGGTTTCTTTTGTTTCCAAAGAAGAGCTATGAGAGGCATCTGTTCTCCAAACTGCAGGGAGTGACTGCGGTTTCTGGAGGAGCAGCCAAGGTCGTGGCTGCGTGGTAATCCCTGGCAATGTGATTTTAATCTTAAGTCACAAATCAGCATGCCAGGAACCCAAGCAGCCAGAGCACCCGAGAGCAGCGCCGTGCCCTGCCGGCCGCTCCCGTCCGCACACACCGGGTTTCCGCGGAAGGACGCAGGGCGATGACACCGCCTCCAAGCCTGCTACGCTAGCAAATGGATTGCATTTCTGTTTGCTGTTCACTTAGACAGCGTCCTAGAAGTATAATTTTTTAAATCGAAAGGACTTGGAGACACCCATAAAATGCCAGTGCAGCTTTGAAACAGGAGAAGAAAAATGCGTGGACCAGCCACGTGACAGAATTATTGAAGGAGGCTACCCTTGCTCTTCGCTTACTGCCTTTAACCCTGGGGACGAGATCCTGCCCCCAACATGGATTCTAAATGGTCTGGGAAGTCGTGGGGGCCTCTCTCAAGCTGGGAGGGGTTTCCCTGTGTGACTCAGGAGTGGCCTTGGTCACTGTTCCTCACTGGGGTGGGGATTTGGGGTGTTCATGACCCTTCCTTCACCTAGAAGGACAGGGACAGGAACAAAGATCTCAGAAAGAGGCAAGGAAATGGCAGTCTTGTGACCAAGACCACTCCTCTGCCTGCTTCAGGGCAAAAAAATTACAATGAAGAGTCACAACAGCTGTGACACCTGCTATGGTTCTCCAAAATTTGGAAAAGGAATAATCAAAGGAAAAGTTTGCCTTACTGTAGTTTCACACTCTTCAAATACACACACTCTCCATGAAAGTAAAAATCTAAAGGAAAACATGATTTATATACTATTACCATGAGGCTGGCAACAAGGTAACCGTGAGACTATTTCTGGTTTTTAAATTGGCCCATCTTTAAGGACTGCCTGAAACCACCTGAAGGGGGCGTGTGGGGAACGTCTGCGTGCAGCTGTGTCCCCATTTTTCCTTCTCCTGGCAAACACAGCTCCTGACTCTTCTGGAAGAACATGACCATACTTTAGAAAAACTTTTTTTTCTCTTCAGTATTAGAGTTCTTTCAGAGCAATAAGACACTTAAACATATCAGACATAAATGGTTTTTATAAGAGCAAAACGCTAGAAGCAAACTGAATATCTAACACTGGGCTAACGAGAATATCAACACAAAATATTCAACAGCCATTAAAAATTATATTTGTAGAGAAGCTATGTAACAACATGAAAAATGCCTGAGATTTGATGCTAAATTACAAAAAAGATACAAAATTACACAAACCCTATTATATCATGTAAAACCTTAAAGAAAAACTGAGAAGACACAGAAATGATAATGACTGTTAGGCAAAAAAAAATACACTTAGAATCCCAGTTTCTACTTAGCAAAATTTTATGTACCACTGCTAAATTATAGTAATAGTGGAGAAACCCACATTTAAAAATTAACTGTTAGGAAGTAAATCTAACAGGTTAATTCGAGGTACAATTAACAGAGGAAGAAACGTAAATAACCTAGGATTCTCACTCCAATGTAAGCCAGGGGAGACATTCTGCTCCAACACAGCAAGGTTAAAAATAAGACCTGCCCTCAAGACACAGGAGCAGGTGTGTGGCACATGTGGCTGGGAAGACTTCCTGCCAGCCTCGCGGGTCAGGCGCAGGCAACCTGAGGAACCCCAAGTTCACACACAGCCGAGGAGGAGAAAACGCCTGCACCAGCAGCTAGGATTTGGAGTAACGCGGCCACTTGCTCCTGTGCCAGCCGTGACCTTGCAGACTACGGATTAGCGCTTGTACTGGGTTTCCCACCCCATCTCTAAACCTGCTCACAACGTTCTCCCACAATTTTTGTTCCTATACATATTATAAAACCCAAAGTGGCCAAAATGGTGCCAAGGAGAGCTGTTCTGCCTGCAGGTGACAGCCTGTTTCCCAGGGACCGCAGTGCCCACATGGGACAGTCCAGGATCTGGGGCCTTCATGCCACCACAGGCCCTGACTCTGCCTGCTCTCCAAAGCCACCAGCCACCTGGAGAGGGAGCAGACCACCGATGCTGCCGGTGGTCTTGGCTTATTGGTTTATTTGGCACCTAAGAGGCATATCTGGTTAGAACCAAATGACGGAGAAGAAAGGGAGAGAATCACCTCTTTAAAATAACATTTCGGCCACCACCTTGGCTGAAGATCTGTCCATCTGTCCCTTGGCCAGCTCAAAGCACCTGCGGGCAAGCTGCTGCTGCCTGGCGTCCTCACTCACCATCAGCTCCCCGTAGAGGTACACACCCATGGCCTGCGGGCACAGAGGTCAGAGCACATTAGAGAAAGGAATTGGGCGTCCAGCACACAAACGTGTTGGTCTGGAAATTATAAAGACCCTAGAAAAGACACAGACGGTTAGTTGTACTTCTGGAATCTGCAGTTTTCAACCCAGTCTTTCCCTTGTTCTCATCAAAATCCCAACGAATTCTTAGCTATCAATGGACTCTGGTGATTTCACTGGTGACAGAGTGACAAGTGAGCATTTCCACAGTGACAATGGTGTCAGGATGCTCTGGACAGAGACAGAGTTTCCATTATGATCACTATGGAGAACTCGTGTGCAGACAGGCACACGGGGCTGCTTCCCAGAAAGGTGTGTCCCTGGGGTCCCCCTAGGCGCAGCAAGTCCACCCGCTACTAGGCGAAAAGGAGGTAACGGCACGCGGCAGCATCGGTGCCGTGCTCAGGCACCACCCAGCAAAGACGCCCCTGCAGCCCCACCTGACCCCTCGCCCTCAGCTAGCCCCACAACTGCGGCCGACACTGGCCTTTCTGTTTGGAGAACAATGCTGCAAAGACACACATCTGCACTTTTCCTACATTTTTAAAATAGCCAATGATGTTCTGGAAGACCAAAGGATCCCTGGGTTCCGTCTGTTCTCTTGTTCGAGCTTAGTTATGCCACGAATTACATTCTGCTGGAGCAAATTAAAAGAAGGATCTCAAAGATAGCACAAGATAAAAACTCAGTAGTTAAGGGTTCAAAGTGCTTTCCCAAAAAAGCTGAGACACAGTGATCCTTATCTGGCAAAGATCATGGCTCTAAATATAGTGCAGTGAATTTTGGTCTTCAGAATAGACCTAAGTCGCTCTTAAATTCTGTCCTTCTTATACTCCCATATGTTTTTCCAAACACCTCTTGCTCCACTGTGCAAATGTGACATTTCTTCCGGTACAAAGCCGAGTCCTTTTCTTTGTGAGAATAACGAGGCCTGAGGCGCTGCTGGCTGGCTGCCCCCCACGCTGAGACCCCATCAAAAGTCCTTTTGTTCGCTCCACCCCCACCAGCCACCCCCCTGGAACACAGCTCCGCCCCACCAGCCTGCGGCGCTGGGCAGACGGCTCGTTCCGAGGCACATGCTGGTGGAGGCAGGCAGGGTGCGGGAGGCCGTGACGTGTCACAGGAGACACCCCGAGTGGTGACCCCGATGCACACTGAAGATGTGAGAGACAGCCAACAAGGACATCCCCAGATGTGTTCGTGCACATCTACCTCCTGTGGGCGCCTAGGAAGGCGGCCACTTCCCTTGGTAAACAATGGGAAAGGTCCTCACAGGAGGGAAATTTGGTGCGGGCTGGGCCTGGTATGCCAGGTGCAGACACAGAGCAGACTGCTTCGGCCGGTGGGGGCTCTCCCCGCCTAAGCCGCACGTGTGCTCTCAGTGAGGCTCCTGGGGACGTGGTTGTACACCGCGGCGTCACTAAGCCGCAGCTGTGGCCTGGGAGAGTCCTGAGATGTGGTGAAGCCTGAGCACGCTTCATCTGATGACAGCGTGGCCACAGCTAAGGAAAGCCCAGGGAGCCTTTAGGGGGCGAAACTCGGTGCTTTAAAGGGACACCAAGAGTGGGGGGAAAATCAGCTCAAAAGTGCAAGATCCTACTTGAAAAATTTCTGGAAAATATTTAATTATTTGGTATGAAAAAGACGTCAGGAACTTGGGTTCTTGTGTGGTCCCCGACAGGTAGGGCGCAACATTTAAAGAATCCCCATCTGCTAAAGAATGAAACTTACCTGGTCCTCCTGGAGGAATCTCTCCACACTCCTGTATGCTGCTGTGTACTTGTGCTTGACGATGAGCTCACACCACCGGTGTCGAACCTTGAGTATGAGAGGAAATCCAGTAAGCAACCAGCTGGTAGGTTCCTCAGTCTTGTAAGTTTCATGATAAACAGACTTCCTGTGTTATAAAATTACTCTGAGTGTATTAGCACCGTTGGCACTTTTAGTTTTAAATTTCATTTTTAAAGAAAGGAACAACGTTCCTAATTATGAGGGCTGCTTGTCAATTTTAGGTAGGGGAAAGTGCACGTTTCAGTTAGGTGTTCCCTGTTTCAAACTCGATTTTCCAAGATAACAGACACGAAATGCAAAACATAACTAGGAAATTCAAGGCGCATCCTGACAGGCTGCTGGTGCTGTTCCCCCGCAGTGAGCTGTCAACAAGGTTCCCTTTGAAGCCACGGCCACTTAATTTCCTCTAATAGCAGATTCGCTCCAGTGCTGCCGATTGGAACAAGAGACACAGTAAGGGGGAAGACGCTGCTTTCTGAACCCCCGAGGAGAGGCAAAGCAGAGCCCTGAGAGTTTGGGGAAGAGCAAGTGCAGGACACCCTTGATGTGGGGGGTTCCCGTCGTGCGACCACGTGCATGTAGGTTTGCATAACATACTGAAAACAGACAAGCCAACAGTGGATGCCATTCTTTTTTTTTTTTTTTTTAAGACAGAGTCTCACTCTGTTGCCCTGGCTAGAGTGAGTGCCGTGGCATCAGCCTAGCTCACAGCAACCTCAGACTCCTGGGCTCAAGCGATCCTTCTGCCTCAGCCTCCCAAGTAACTGGGACTACAGGCATGCGCCACCATGCCCGGCTAATTTTT
>CAUYSK010006954.1:0-44628 GCA_963575035.1 Avahi laniger | reverse complement strand
ACTCTCTTGCCTGGGGTGAGTGCCGTGGCATCAGCCTAGCTCACAGCAACCTCAAACTCCTGGGCTCCAGCAATCCTACTGTCTCAGCCTCCCAAGTAGCATGAGCCACCATGCCCGGCTAATTTTTTCTATATATATATTTAGCTGTCCAATTAATTTCTTTCTATTTTTGGTAGAGACGGGGTCTCGCTCTTGCTCAGGCTGGTCTCGAACTCCTGAGCTCAGAACGATCCACCCACCTCGGCCTCCCAGAGTGCTAGGATTACAGGCGTGAGCCACCACGCCCGGCCAAAATATTTTCAATCTTTAGTGTTTAAATGAGTGATAGAAATTTGACCAAGTCAAAATAAACTATTTTTTGAGCACTTATTGTGTGCCAGGAACTATGCTAAGTGTTTTATGCACATTAACTGACTTAAGTCTCACAGCAATTTTATAAGGTAGGTGTTAGTATAATCCTCACATTACAGAGGAGGAAATTGAAGCACAGAGAGGGTAAGTATAATAACTAGTCCAAGGTTACATAATGAGTGTGAAAGTGATGGAGACAGGATTTAAAACTACATCTATTTGAATTTAAAGCTGATTCTCTTATTTGGAAGATTTTAAATTATACAATTCAATTTCTTTAATAGACATAGAACTATTCAAGTTATCTGTTTCTTCTTAAGTGAGTTTTGGTAGCTGTGTCTTTCAAGGAATTGGCCCCTTTCCCAAAGCTAATCCTCTTAATCAGTGTACTACTCTAGTATGCATCCTTCTTTTAGGAGTGTTTATTATGGAGATACTATGGAATGAATGTCCTCCAACTAGTTACTTAACCAGGGTGTTATGAGAGCCATATAGAGATTTTAGAAAGTAGAAAATTATCTTAAGAAAAACCAAGTAATCAAGCAATTTGATTATATCCGTGATACTTACCTTTCTTTAAAAATGAAAAGAAATTACAGCACTCATAAAAAATTGTTTCTGATTTCTAAAGCTGAATCCAAAGTAACACATGTTTTCTGATTTTTCAGTTGTTTCTGAAAATGTGACAATTCAAGAAACAACTACGACTCTTTCACAACAAACAGATTTGACAGCTCCAGCCCGAATTACTGGACTAAAATCACAAAACACTGCACATTCCTCTACAATGTTGTCTAAAAGCATGCCTATATTTGCTACTGATTATACAAGCATGTCATATTTAAATACAACATTTCCACATCTGGAAACAACAACTGCACCAAAAATTTTTAAGACATCCATAGCTGAGACGGTTACACTTGCAGCAGATGTTTTATCTACTTCAGCATCTGTCACTCTGCCTATCCAGAGTACATCCATAGACACTACCACCAATTCCATGAAAATAACTGAATCTCCATTTTCAGAAAGCACAAGGACAACAAAAATGGCTGAAGCCAAGGCTACTGAGACCTTTCATCCAAATACAGCTACTAATTTCCTATCCACATTTGGATTTACCAAGAATTTAAATGTATCTAAAACTTCAGCTATTGAATCTCAGTCAGCTGTTACGAAGACAACGTCTTTATTCTCAACTATTGAGTCAACGTCCATGGCTACAACATCTTGGCCCAAACACAAATCCACAGATATTTGGGCACTCCCTGTCTCCACAGCTGACCAGAAGTTTCTTGCATCTACAGCTACTGAAACTGTACCTTGGTCCACAGTGGAAGAGACTTCAGCTACAACTTCTCACATTGGGACTGCATCAGCATTTCCACCTGAGTCTGTGCTTATCTCCAGAGCTGCTCCAGCAGATTCTGTATTTCCTAGAAATCAGACAGCATCTACATTGGCAACAAGTGATGTGGGGGCAGCATTTACAGTCCATTCAGTGACTCTCCCAACTAGACTCATTGAGACCACTCCTGCCCTAGGAATAGCTGCAACAGAATTGACATCTACAACTTTTCAGGATGTCTCCTCACCCCGAGTGGGAGATGTCATGTCTACCTTCATGCCAAAAAACACCTCCTCTATGGCCCTTTCTTTCATAACATCCTTTATGTTTACTGAAACTCAGAGTGTACAGACAGTTATCGGTGCTGAAATGACACACACGGCCTTGACTTCTGGAATCACACTTGCACCTATAGAGGCTGAAACTACGCTTTCCCCCACAATCACAGGGCCAGTATATGCCCAGAGTACACCCACATCTGGTGAACACATGCATACTTTGATTTCCACTAGATCGGCTTCCAAATCCAAGATATCTGAGTCAGTTCCCACATCTATAACTGATGAAGCTGCCTATATATTCTCCACCAATGAGACCATTTGGACTTCCAGGCCAGACCAGACCCTATTGACATCTATGAATACAACCACCATACTTACATTTGTGCCTAACGAAAATTTCACATCAACATTCCATGGAAGTAATATAGAACATTCATCCACAACTACTAATATTATCACCCCACTGGAAGCAGCCACAGAGAGTGAGGCTACCACTACCACTGATGCTACTACAGGCAGATATACAACAGCTCTGCCCAAACTGACATCTCCATGGTTTGCTAAGTTCTCCACAGTTTCTGGAACCACATCTGTAACCAATATGCCTGAGTTTAAACTTACTATTTTACTTTTAAAAACCATCCCTATGTCCACAGTAGCTGCAAATGAACTTCATTCAACACCAAGGGAGACAGTTGTTTCACCAGTAGATATAATATCTACTCTTGCTGACATTAAACCAAATTTTTCTACTGAAGAAAGTGCTTCTGAGACTACGCAAACAAAAACAAATGGTACAATTGCCTTTGGAGATACAACAGCCCCTATACCAAAGTCTACAACAACTCAAAGATTTAATGCTACTGTGACAAGAAAAGACACAACTTCCGATTATCTTAGGGGAAAATCCACTATAGCAGGGGTAACTGAGGTTTCTCCATTTTCAGCAATGTTGGAAGTGACAGATGATTCAGCACAAATGGTGACAGCCGCTGTCACCGTTTCCTCTTTTCCTGATATAGAAAAGTTGACTATTCCATTGGATAATAAAACTGAAACTACTGAGGTGAGAGGAAGTTGGCTATTAACAAAATTGGTGAAAACCACACCTAAGAGTTCATACAATAGAACTACAGAAATCTTTAATTCTACCCACACCTATACAGCACATTGGATTTCAGAGACATCTAAAGGGACTTCAACTCCATCTCCTACTTCCGGGAGCACACAGATATTCCCTGAACCCCTGGGTGCTTCCACCACAAGGATATTGGAGATCAGTTTCCCCACTACCCCTAAAGATGTGACAACTATGTCCTTGTCTGCCAGTATCTTGCCTCCAAAGCCTACAGCTGCTCATTCCTCAGCAACCCTTATGCCTGTCACTCATATGTTCTCACTGCCAGTTAATGTCTCTGCTGTGGTGTCTGAGGAGATTAAGGGGACCATGTCTGAGCCTTCTACACTGGCTAGGGCTTTCTCTGCATCTATGCTCTCAGGTGTTTCAAATCCATCATCAACTACAGTGACCACAGCATTGGTGCCACCATTGGATCAGACTGCTTCTGCAACCAGCGATACCATGCCTACCCACAGAGACTTGATTCATACCACTTCAGAGGCCACAGTGATCTCTGTCAGAATGACACCCACGGCAGTTCACTCTCTGACAGAAACTCCACTCCCCTCACTGAAAACCCCCACTCCTGTGACAGCTAAGGCTGAGATCACTCTTCCCTCCACCTCAGTTGACAAAGTAATTCCATCCACACACACTCTTGACTGCTTGAAATCTCCTCCTAACAACATTCCTATTGCATCCTCCACTCATGTGATCTCAACCACATCTAAACCAGGAACAACTCAACCTGTATCTCAAGTGGAGAAGACTTCTACCTATGCTCTCAGCTTTCCGTATACTTTCAGTGCTGGTGGAGATGTTGTTAGTTTGGCTACTGAAACCACAGAGACCTCTGTTGTTGATGAGATCTTATTCTCACAAACTTCTGCCAATGAGCTTACTACCTCAATAGATGGTCACATTTCTCAATCTGCCACAAGTCTTGTAAACACACCAATCTCCAGTCAATTGGTGACTGACACCTCTATCTTATCTTCTGACAAAGACCAGATGACCACTTCCCTGGTGAAAACCCCTAGAACTATGGAGGTGACAGAAATATCCCCATCAAAGAATTCTTTTATTTCACATTCCCAGAGTACTTCATCCTTGGAAATGACAGATGCAGAATTTTATGAGACCACAAAAATTTCCAGTCACCAAACACATTCACCTTCAGAGATTACACTTGGGACTCCACCTGATGGGAATTCAGTTTCATCTCCCATTTCCAGGAGCACACAGACTACACCTACCTTGACCTCAAGTAACATAGTAGATGTTCACATTCCAGAAATGTCTATCAGTCGTGAGAAAACAGCTCCTCCTTCACAAGCTCTGACAATCACCACTTTTTTGCCTCCTGAAAAAGAAAGCATGAGTGCCCTTTCAGTATATACTCCCAGGACTGTGGAAATGATAGTAAACTCCACCTCAGTGACACACCCTGTCGCATACCACCAAGATACTTCATTTGTAGATACTACAACTTACAGAACAACCAGAATATCAAATCCTGTGAACATCACCACAACTCTTTCACACTTGTCTTCACTTAGGACACAGCCTGAGGTGACTTCAGTTGCCACTTCCATTTCTGAAAGCACGCAGACTTTCCCTGAGTCCTCATCTCTCTCCACAATCGAACTATATAATACTAATTTTACAATGATCTCTACTGACAGGATCACTCCAGCCCTTTCTGTTCTGAATGTACCTACAACACTTATTAGGGAAACCTCTGTGGCAACATCCATTCCTATTTACCAGATGTCCTCATTGCCAGTTAATGTCACTGCCTTCACCTCCAAAAAAGTTTCTGATGCTCCCACAATGCTAATAACTAAGTCTTCTAAAACAACACACCCAGATTGTTTGAAAAGTCCCTCTATAGCCACTTCTGGGCCTATGTCTGAGATGTCCCCCATGCCAGTTAATGACTCTGTTTTCTCATCCACAGCAGTTTCTTCTGACACTTCCACAACAATTGGGTCATTCTCTACTCTATTGTCTTCAATCATCCCTAGAACTGCTATGCCCATACAAACATCTACATTGGATATGACACCTGTGACATACACTGAGTCTACTTCAAAAAGCACAATGGTTTCCTCTGCTCTCACTACTTCAGAAATGATAGAGGTACCTTTGAGGATCATGCCTACATCCTCTTCTTCTCCAACAGAGCCAACATTTTCCTCTATGAAAACCATTCCAATCACTATTATGGCTAGGACAGTGACTCCTTTTATAGGCACCACTCCTGCCTATCTACAGAGTTCTAAGAACGCTGAAGCTATTTCCTCCATTCCAAAGACCACAATTTCACCATTTATGTTAACAACCCAACACTCATCACAAGGAGATGAGGCTACAACTCTGGGCATATTACCTGAGATTACTAACAGCTCCCTGTCTGCCATGAGCAGTAGTAGAGTGGCAGCCATCACAAATACTTCTTTCAGAACCACTGTCTCTGAAAATGTGCTTTCACCTACTCCTTCAGATAATCTTCACACTTCCTTAGATATTCAGGTTTCCACATCTTTGACTAGCTTTAATAACACTCCTGGATCCACAAAAAGTGTAAAAGACACCACCACTTATATTTCTTCTAATATAGGAGAGACGGCTTCCTTGTCAGAAAATACTTCCTTAGCAGCTGAAGTAACAAAAAGTGCCAAGTCTGTGAATACCCGTGTTTCATACCCTCCATGGATCCCATCCAGTGCAACTCCACCCTCTTTGACATCATTTCCTTATTCACCTCATAGTACTGAAGCCAAGCTCTCCACTCCAAAGACCTCTGCTCCTCTTACATCCCAAATGGTTGAATTTCCAGTTCTGGAAACAAGAATCACATCTAGTAACACCCAGTCTCTGCATATGACTTCCTGGAAGACACCCACAGCTGAAGGTTCTCAGTTTCAAATATTCACTACTACTCATGTACCTACACCCAATGAGATGGAAACAGAGACTGTACACCTTGTCCCTGGGTCTTTGTCAACATTCACAGCCTCTCAGACTGGTCTAGTATCTAGAGATGTTATGGCAATGTCATCAATTCCCACCACAGAAATTCTTCCTACCTATGGGCTTTCTAAGAACACTTCATTATCAACATCTTCAGGAGCTATCCCTACCACTTCAGCTGACATTAAGCACATGTTTGAGAAAACAACCACATCTATATCTCCTGGGGCCACACTCCCATCAAAGCCTTCTGGTGCCACTTCAGAACCTATAATCTTGAAGGCTGCTACTTCACCCGTGCTGACTTGGATCTTATCTAGTCTCTCTTCAGGCCCCCCTCTGGCAACTGTATCTAATGCTCCTCATATAGTAACTTCTTCTACAGTTGAGGTGTCAAAATCCACATTTCTGACTTCCGACACAATACCAATGTATCCATTCACTAACCTTACAACACTACCTTTTCTTACTGTAAGCACCATACTCACCGAAACCACTCCTGCACCTACAATGGGTAGTATCACTACTGGCTTCCCAACTTCTCTCCCTATGTCTATAAAAATCACAGATGACACTGTGTACATTTCCACATCCCCTGAGGCATCATCCAGAACCCCTGTGACTACCAACTCTAGGACTGTGTCTGAACCTCCATTCTTCAGTGAAATGATTATGTCACTTTCTACAACTGACCACACCCTATCTGTTGGTTCCATGCCTCTGCCTAGCCCTACAATAACATTTGCATGGAGCAAAATTCCAGTTACAGCAGCACCTGCTACTTTAATTTTTCCTAAGCCCACACTGGACTCCCTTCTAAATATAATCACTACCACATCCGCTGCTCCTGGAGCCTCATTTCCATTCATATCCACCAGAGTGACACATCCTTCTACAACAACTGTGTCTTCGCTAGTGTCTTCCTCTTTTGAGGCACCCTGGCTGGACTCCACACCATCCTTTGTATCTACGGAAGCATCAACTTCGCCTATTGCTGCTAAGTCCACAGGTACTGCTCCATAATGTGTGCAGCATATCCTTACAGATGCACGCACAACAGGCCACGTGTTTTCCAAGGTGGCCAGTTCTCTGAAGGCAGAAAAGAATAAAGAAGGGCACAGGTGTTTCTTATCTCTTTTGGACAGTGGGTACCTTGTCCAAACAGAATTTTTTAGCCATCTTTCTTGTGTCTGCTTTATTGAAATATAATGCAAATGTATCTTTTCATTCAGCACAGCAATTTCTAAGCCTCCTTTCTTCCCATTTTGTTCTCCATGTTCTGACTTTGATTCTGCCAATGTGAACATGTGCTAGAAACTTCACCTCTTCCCAGTGAGAGGATCATATGGTCTTAGGTTTGACCATGTTGACCACACCCCAGAAAACACCAAAAGATGTCTTATATTGCCCTTTGAATTTCTCTTATGCAGGTCTCAGCCTTCTCCAATCCTCATCTCTAGTTCACTAGGAAAATTTACCCATGGCCAGGGAGTATTTGATTTTAATATTGTTCAAATTTTGAATGTTCTTGTAACTTTTAATATTCCAAAATAGAAATTTGATAGGATATACAAGAGCAAGAGGGAAATAAGGAGAGAATAACCTGAAGCAGAAAGGAAGGCACAGGAAGAAAAATACAGTTATTTTCTCAGGACAAATGATCTGGTGAAATAATGTCCATCTTGACCACTGGATGAATTGAAAATCCATTGACCAATAAAAGTGCAGAATTTGGAGGATTTGTAGAATGTCTATCAACTGTGTGGAAATCAGGGAAATGCCTAAAAAATTAAAGCAAAAATAGGATGGTAACATTCTGTTTTGTTTTTTGATATGAAGCTGAAAGAGCTGGTTCTTGACTTTGGAGTTAAATTAAGCAAAGATTAGGAATGAGACATCATTGTTTGGTTTGCTTTAATATGTAGAGCACTTTTAACCAAATTTAGAGAAGTCAATTTTTTTGAACTAAATGAATGAAATTAACTTCATTATTTTTAATTACAGTTTCCTTCTACAATACTGAAATGAGCTTCTCTGTCTTTGATGAAGAGCCAAGGATCCTTATTACCAGTGTTATAAATGAATTTACAAAAAATTGGGTAAAATAATATTTTGAATATTAATGGTACATATAAACATATGCAAATACATATATATGACAAAGACTGAATAGATTAAAACTAGACTTTACTTTTTTCTACCAATAATCTATTTCACAGGTAATTAGTTTTAATTTTTTTTTTTTTTGCTGCAAATCTGTCTACTCCGTAAGCAACACCATGAGGATGTATGCAATCTCTCTTTCATAGTACCAATGCTGATAACTTTTATGGACTGTTATTATTTTCATTTGTTTATATCTGTACATTTCCCTCCACTGACACAAATTCTGAGCCTTTGCCAAATTTTCCCATTTGGGGAAAGTAGGAGAGCAGTGATAACAAAGTCTATGCCATTGTATTTAAGTATTTTTGTTTCCTGCATTTTATTTTTTTCCATCTCCAACACAATGAATGTTTTATTTATCCTTATATTTTTTCTGTTAACAAAACTAATATATGCTCTCTGTAGAAAATTCAGATATTGACATCTAAAACCCAGAAAGTAAATGTCCTTTTTAAGGCTACTTCATTTTAATAGTTTAAACTCCTCTTAATAGTTTAAGATATATTCTTTTAGATTTTTTTCAGCACATATTATAACATTGATGCATGTGTGTTCTTTTACAAAATAATTAGAATTATACTAATCATGCTATTCTTCAACTTGATTTCTCTCCCACTTATCCATACATCTTTGAGCATATTCGTGCTGGTGAATATAGATCATACACTTTTAACAGATACATAGGATTTCACTACATGGTTTGATGTAGTAATTTTTTTTAATCCAGACATCCATTGGTGGATATTTGTGTTTTTTCTATTTTTTCTCTATTTAGAAACAATGCTGAAGACAATGCCCTGCAACAGATTTCAGGGCATTTGAGTGTTTCTATAGGATCAATTCCTAAAATTGGAATTGATAGGCCAGAGAATGCAAACATTTTACATTTTAATAGCTATCACTAAATGGCCTCCCAGATAGGTGATACTAACTTGCACCCCCTCAACAATGAATGATCATATGCTTGCCCACTCTCCCTATCAGCACTTACTTTCAAATGTATATGACATGATTATAAGTGCTTTAAAACGGGTGGGTGTATTAGTCTGCTCAGGATGCAATAACAAGATACACAGACTGGGTGCTTAAACTACAGACATTTCATTCCTCACGGTTCTGGAGGCTAGAAGTCCAAGATTAAGGTGTTGACAGGGTTGGTTTCTGGTGAGGCCACTGTCCTTGGCTTGCAGATGGCCACTTTCTTGCTGTGTCCTCACATGGTCCTTCCTCTGTGTGCACGCATCCCTGGTCCCTTTTCCTCTTCTTTTAAGAACACCCATCCTATTGGAGTAGGGCCTCACCTTTATGACTTCATTTAACCTTAATGACCTTCCTAAAGGCCTTATCGCCAAATATAACATCAGGTTTAGGACTTCAATATTTGAATTTTATGGGGACACAATTGAGCCCGCAACAGTGGGTAGAACGTAAACTGAAAGAGTGAGTGGAACAGATGGAAGTGTTGAGCCTGCTGCAATAATGAATGTAGCTTAATGATCACGATATCCCAGGTAACTTTGCTGGGTTAAAATAGAGGAGCAGAATACTAAAACTGATTTTTTTTTGTCTTGTACAGTTGAATTCTGTATTTCAGGACAGTGAATTTTCTATTACTAATCTGACCATCCAAATTAAAAGCAGGTATGTGAATGACATCTACTGTGGGTCTGTTCCTATCCGGAGGGGTTTTCCTTTGTTTATGTCTGGGATTTCGGGGCTGTCACACTTTTCATTGTGTTTTCCTTTCTGAGTATAAATCCTCTTTGGAATGAAAAAGATCTTTGTATTATTACTGTAGGGTGGAAAGCCAATGGGAGAATAAAACAAAACAAAATAAATAGGGGAAGCAAGGGAATTAGACTGAGTTACCTCTAATGCCACTTTAATCTCTAAAATTCTATGATTCTGTGACTTAGGGAAAAAAATCATGCCTTAACGGGATGAAAGACTAGGCATGGGCAATGCACAAGGATTTATAAAGCCTTTTATATTTGGATGATGTACTTTCAGGAAATAGAAATTCCAAAGGGAACTTGAAATGTTTAAAGTGATAATGTTGATTAGTCCGAAACTTGCTTGGAGCACAAATTTCCAGAGGTGATTACAGTGAAATGGGCAGGCACTGAGTGGTGTCAAGAAAAGCATGGCAAAGGCAATTGGTCACCTGAGAAATACTTCCTCTACTCTTGCCCTGCACATATACTAGTCCTCTGTTAAAGGTACCCCCAGAAGAAGCCCTTTGAAAAATAAGCATGACTTTGTTAAGTCATGTTAGGCTGATTTTTAAAACACTAAATGTGACAGCCTATGTTTTGTACATTGGGATTTTGGTTTCTCTTACATGTTCAAATATAAATAGGTTCAAGAAGATTCTTACAAATGAATGAAAGTAAATCGATGGTTGGTTATTGTCTTAGTCAGTTCTGGCTACTATAACAAAAATACCATAGATTGGGTGGCTTAAATCACAGACATTTTTTTCTCACAGTTCTGGAGGCTGGGAAGTCCAAGAACAAAGCACTGGTGGGTTCAGTGTCTGGTGAGAGATCTCTTCTTGCTGTGTCCTCACATGGCAGAGAGGAAAGAGAGAGAGGAAGCTCTCCTGCCTGTTCCTATAAAGGTGCCAATCCCATTCAGGAGGGCTCTGCCCCACCTCCTAATACCATCACATTGGGGATTAAGCTTCAGCATATGACTTTTGGGAGGATACAAACATTCAGTCCATAATAGGTAATAAAAGAAAATTGGAGATGTCTGTGTTATACAACATTCTTTTAAAAATTGTGTCTGTTGGTTTTCGTTATCAGAAAAGTAACGTGTAGCCATTGTAAAATCTTAGTGCTTTACAGAAATATTATATATAACACGAATAGTGAAAATCTCTGAATCCCTGCCTTCCTCCACCCTTCCAGGAATTCCTGTTAACAGCTTATTTGATAAATTTCTCTAGATTTGTTTTCATACATTTACTAAGAAAATAAAATCCTGCTCTTCATAGTATTTTACAACTTTATTTTCTTGCTTTATAACACATCGTGTACATCTTTTTAGGCCAAAACTTATAGATCTTGCTTATTCATTTTAATAACTACACGGATTCTTCTGTATGTATGGGCCAAGACGTATTTATCCAATTATCTAGTGATAGACATTTGAGTAACTTCCACCTTTGTATGTATATTTTTATGCACCTTTGCTTGTACCATTATGGGATAGATTCCCAGAAGCAGAATGAATAAGTCAAAGGCTTACCAGCATTTTGGTATGCAAATAATAATCAAGCTCATTCAAAGTGTCCCTTTGGAGCCTTAGCTCTATTTGAATTCTAAGCTGGGAGGATTCTACTCTTCTGCCTCAGAGTTGTCTTTCTCCTGTTCTTGTGCTCTGTGTATTTGGTATTATATTTCATTTTTCTATAATTTTGTAATGCTTTTGATACAGAGACATTTCGGAGGAAGAGATGGCCATGGATCGAGCTATTGTAAGTAATTTTTCAAAACGAATCTACTTGTGACCCATCCTATACCTGATTAGATGTAAGTAAATAGCTCTTCCACCCGAGTGTATATTATCAGGCAAGGCTCAGTTGTGACAACCGAGGGTCAAACTGCATTGCTTTCTTTGGGATTGGCACAAGAACCCATCAAGAAAACCATCTCCTGCTTTTCTGAACTATCCATGTGGCAGTTTTTCAAGGCACATTTTGTGGTCTAGGGGAGTGTGAAATGACTTGGGGATTGTAAGTGTTAAGTGAAATTTCTTGCTTGTAGACATCTTTCAAAAAAAGCCTGGCTCTTCCAAGAGTGACACAACTGTTTGCAAGACTGGCATTCACACAATAAATCCACCCTCTGTGCGTATAGATTTGAAGTCAGAGTGTGACAAAACAATCTCTTGTTATCCTTGCCCCAGTTCTCAGCACTTATTCCAGTCCCTCAAAGCTTTACAATGGTACACTCTAAAATGATTAGTAAGCACACAGCTTTCAAGGTATTTAAGTACAAGATAAATATTTTTTTTTTTTTTTTTGAGACAGAGTCTCACTCTCTTGCCTGGGGCGAGTGCCGTGGCGTCAGCCTAGCTCACAGCAACCTCAAACTCCTGGGCTCAAATGATCCTACTGCCTCAGCCTCCCAAGTAGCTGGGACTACAGGCATGCGCCACCATGCCCGGCTAATTTTTGCTATATGTATTTTTAGCTGTCCAATTAATTTCTTTCTATTTTTGGTAGAGATGGGGTCTCGCTCTTGCTCAGGCTGGTCTCAAACTCCCGAGCGCAGAATGATCCGCCCACCTCGGCCTCCCAGAGAGCTAGGATTACAGGCGTGAGCCACCGCGCCCGGCCTCCAGGGTTTTTTAAATGACCATAAATTAGAAATAAATTTGTCAGGTCCTAAATTTTTAAAAAAATTAAATCTCTAAGAGAAAGATGTTAATGATCGGGGAACAGAAATAGTAATTATGCTTTGCTTTTTATTTTTTTGGGGGGAAGGTTGCTTTTGGGTTTGTTTTCTTCATTTTTATTTGACAAATAAAAATTGTGTATTTATGGTGTACTACATGATGTTTTGATATTTGTATACATTGTGGAATGGCTAATTCAAGCTATTTAACATGCGCATCATCTCACTTATTTTTTTGTTGTGAGAACACTTAAAATCTCTCTTAGCAATTTTCAAGTGTACAATATATTGTGATTAACTTTAGTCACCATGATGTATAATAGATCTCTTGAACTTATTTAACTGAAATGTTGTATCATTTGACAAACATCTTCCCATTCCCTTGACCCCCAACCTCTGATAACCACCATTTTACTCTGTTCCTATGAGTTCAACATTCTTTTCTTTTATACTCCACATATGAGATCATGCAGCCTTTGTCTTTCTGTGCCTGCCTAATGTCACTTAACACAATGTCCTCTAGATGTCACAAATGTCAAATTTTTCTTCTTTTTTGTTTTTGTTCTCTTTTTTGAGACAGGGTCTTGCCCTGTAACCCAGGCTAGAGTGAGTGTGGCGTAGCCCACTGCAACCTCCAACTCCTGGGCTCAAGCTATCCTCCTGCCTCAGCCTCCCGAGAAGCTGGGACTACAGGTGTGCGCCACCACACCCAGCTAGTTTTTCTTCTTTTTTAGGGTCGAATAGTATTTCATTTTGTATATGTCCCACATTTATCCATGCATCCATTAATGGATACTTAGGTGGATCCTATATCTTGTCTACGGTGAATACTGCTGCACTGAACGTGGCATTACAGATACCCTGTCAACATACTGATTTCGTATCCTTTGGGTACCCACTCAGTAGTGGGACTGGTGGATCATATGGTAGTTCTATTTTTAATTTTTTAGGAACCTCCATACTGTTTTCCATAATGCTGTGCTAATTTACATTCCCACCAGTAGGGTGTGAAGATTCCTTTTTTCCCTGTCTTCGACAACACTTGTTATCTTTTGGCTTTTTGATCATTACTATTCTAACAGGTGTGAGGTGATATCTCCTGTGGTGTTCACTTGAATTTCCCTGATGATTAGTGATGTTGAGCACCTTTCTGTATACCTGTTGGCTATTTGCATGTCTTTTTTGGAGAAATGTCTATTTAGGTCCTTTACCCACTTTTAAAAATTGGATTGTTTTCTTGTTATTGAGTTTGAACTCCCTACATATTTTGCATATTAACTTCTTACAAATGTATGATTTACAAGTATGTTCTCCCATTACATAGGGTATCTCTTCACTCTGCTGATTCCTTTGCTATGCAGAAGTTTTGTATTAATAGTTCATGTATAATCCCATATGTCTATTTTTGCTCTTATTTCCTGCTTTTGGGGTCATATCTAAAATATCTTTGCCCAGACCAATGTCATAGAACTTTTCCCCTATGTTTTCTTCAAGTATTTTTACAGTTTCAGGTCTTACGTTTAAGTGTTTAATCCATTTTGAGTTGATTTTTATATATGGTGTCAGATTTGGGTCTAATTTCATATTTCTGCATATGGATATCCAGTTTTCCTAGCACCATTTATTGATGAGAAGGTCCTTTTCCCATTGTGTGATGTTGGCATCTTTGTCAGAGATTGATTGATTGTAAATGTGTGGATTTATTTCTGGGCTTTACATTCTGTTCCATTGGTGCATGTGTCAATTTTTATGCAAGTACCATGTTGTTTTGATTACAGTAGCATTGTAGTAGGTTTTCCATGCTTTGCTTTTTAATTTCATACATGCCAGAAACACTTTGTATCTTCCATTTGTTTTCTTTTCTCATTATCTGAAAACTTCAAAACAGCACCATATGATACTGGTTTTGATGAAGCATTATTTTTAGTTTAAGCCACATAAGCATGTCTGTAATATGATCACAGGCAAATATATGTGGGAAAAATTAATCAGAAACTTCTTTCTGGGTTTTTATTATTGTTGTTCACTGTCAGCATGGGAGTGAAATACTTACTTTTAAAC
The DNA here is from genome assembly GCA_963575035.1 of Avahi laniger. Classification (NCBI taxonomy): domain Eukaryota; kingdom Metazoa; phylum Chordata; class Mammalia; order Primates; family Indriidae; genus Avahi; species Avahi laniger. The sequence continues at coordinate 29,922 of CAUYSK010006954.1, read as the reverse complement.
AAGTTTCTGTTAACCTGTAGTGTAACCAGGGCATCTTCCTATCTCAGTGAATGCCACCATCATTCACCCTCGTTTCCAAACTGGTAACCTAGAACTCACAGTCTTGCTCAGGCTGGTCTTGAACTCCTGGGCTCAAGTGATCCTCCCACCTTGGCCTCCCGAGTGCTAGGATTACAGGCGTGAGCCATGGCACTCGGCCCATCCGCACCTTTTGTCTGTAGTACTGTAGTTGTCTCCTAGCTCGTTTTCCCGCGGCTACTCCAGCTCTCCTCGGATTCACTCTCTGTATCGCAGGCAGAATTCTCTTTTTTGTTCAATGGGCAATTTTAATCAAGGCAACCCACTTACCTCCGCTCTTACCCCTAGCTTAAAACACTTTAGTGGCTTTTCATTGCTCTTAGGATGAAAACAAAATATGTGACCTATCAGGTCACATATATTAGGGCCATTATCTAATTTATATGGTAGTTCTGGGCATTTAATGTCTCAAAAGATTAAAACAGTGGCTGGCACATCACCTAAAAAAACACTCAGTAGAGGTAACCTGTTATTACTATTACCGCTTAACCTCATTGTGTACCATGTGTTACTTTGTATTCTACCTTCATTGTTCTTTAAGTATCTGGAGTGAGAATTATAGTGCTTCATTCACCAGAGGACCTTTGTTCATGCTCTTTCTTTGGCTTGAACTACCTGTCCCTCCCCATTGCCTAGGTAATTCCTATTTGTCTTTCAGGTCTCAGCTCATTCATCACTTCCTCAGGGAAGCATTCTCAATTTCTGTCTCAGAGTAAGATCCACTGTTATTAATATATTTTGCACATAACCACATACCTCTACTTGGCATCTAACACCTTTGTAATTTTCTATGTATTCATTTGATTAATGTCAGACCCACTAGATTGTAAACTCCATAAGGACAGAAATTGTGTTTTTCTCATTGTCATTGTTCAACTTTGTATTCCTTATTCCTCATACAGTGCCTGGCACATAGTAGGTGCACAATAAATTTATCGAAAGATTAAAATGAATGCATGAGGTATCAAGGATGTTTTTCAGATATCAAATTCTTCTTTTCAGATTGAAGGGAGATGGAACACAGGCAGAAAAGTAGTTGCTGGCAGTTATAAAAAGAGGGCAGTCTTGAGTCTGAAGGGGGAAAAAGGTAGGAGGGTGGGGTGGGAATGTTTGCCATACTGTCTGTTCTTCAGAATTTTGAATATCTGAATTTCCAGTTGATTTGTCACAAAACAAAATTAGCATGTCACTTTGTTAATGAACCCACAAGGGGGTTCCCTCTGTTGCTCACCATACAGAAAACCAATTATTGAGACAAGGATTGTCACGAAGAAAGATTTATTGTGGGGGATGTCAGGTGGGAGGACTACGTCAAATCTGCCTCCCTGACCGATGGGGTCAGGAGTTTTTTTAGAGGTGAAATGAATGATACATGAAGTGGGTGAGCATTATTACGTGTTTGGGGTGGAGTGCGAAGCATGCAAACACAAATCACACTGGCTTATACATTGTGTGATCAAAAAATGGCAGATAAGCCCCTCCTAGAGCAGAGATTTTTGTAGTATAATGAGCTAGGGGTTAATATTGGTCATCCTTTCTTGCGCACTTGCAGGTTGTGGGGAGTAGCTTGCTCGGGGGTCCTTGGTCAAGATTTGTGGTGGAATGCCACCTGACTTCTCTGAATAATTGGGGCGTGTATCTTGTTACTGTAGGGAGGGTCTGCTTTTCTGAAAAACAACTTAAAATGGAGGGTATCATTGAAACAAAATTACAAAGCTCTGGGCAGCAAATCTTACTGGCCTGGGAACTTGAAACGTAAGAGAACTGCAAAAAGACGTTTCTGTTCAGGAAGCTGGTTATACAACTCCCTCCTCTTCGTTTATTTCTCAATCTTGGAGAGCTAGGCTGTTGATTGATCTGTTTCTTGCTGAAATGGAGCATAGTTGGGGTGTGAGGAGCTTTGTGATGCAAGAGTTTGACATGGTTGAATATATAATTTTTAGGGTTTTTTTGATATGTTGGGGAATTTGTATTTTTAAAAATGTATTTCATTTTTCAGTTTTTATAATTTTTTGTAATATTTTTTGAGTGAGAAAGGAGGACATTTATGATTTTTATATTGACTTATGGCAATAACATAACCTATGTTTATAATATAGGCAATACTAAAAATAAGAATTATAATCAATATGTCAATTAATAAAATATAGCTATAATGTATAGGCAAAGAATGTCACCATTCTTCATGGTGCTGCTACAGTGCCAGAATGTCATCTGGCTTTGACTGTAACATATGGTGGTGTGGCTGTTGAGATCTGCCAGTCCTCTCAGCTAAACAGAATGGAAATAAATCCAAAAGAGTACTGGCTGAAATGATTTCTCTTTGGGAAACTGACTGACACTCAGAATTAATTTCATTTGTGCCTAATTCCTTGAAGTGCAAACAAACTTTAGCTTGTACCTAGAGGTGCTATGGAAAGTAAAATTTGAACTATATTTCTATTTTCCTTTTAGATTATATAAAATTCCAAAAGTTAGAAATGAACAGTATATGGAAACACTAAAGCAGTAATGTTTTAAGAAACCGATTTCATTAAATTATAATAGTTGATAAATTTTATTTTTTTATTCCTGACTTGCTGTTTTTTGAGGTGTTAAAATTAAGGTAACATGAAACTGTAAACATGAGGGTTTTTATAAGCCAGTCCTATGTAATTAATTTTATTAAGTGGAGGGAAATTCATGTTAGTGTTAAAATATTGAAATTCAGTGTATTTGTTGCTAACACTACTGTGTAGTCTTAGCAGGTTTGAGAATTTGAAACTCTTAAAAGAGAAGCATATTAAGAAATGTGAAAACGTCTCCTTTTCTGCTTTGTATGTAGTATTATAAATCATGTGCAATAAATTTTTGGCCCTAGGAAAAAATATATTAATCAACAGGAAGAGTAATCTGGGTTTTAAAAATTCTGAAACCATTTAGATAAAAAGGTAATACTGTATAACTTATAAATTAGTTTTTATTTTCAGTATGCTTTATGTCATCAAAAGTCAATTTGTTCTTTATCAATTACCCAACTCTTAATGGTAAGTGAAATTTCTTATATTCTTGACTTAACTCTTTCACTATTTATATTTAGAAATACTTGAGCATTATGAGGTTAGGAGAGTACAGTGAAGTGATTAGCCTTTCTGCATTCATTCAGCAGAGCATTTTGATAAGACAAAAAACTAAAATACTAACACATGTCATCGAGAATAAATGAGAATTTATTAAATAAAAAATAGACACATGAATAAACGTTTAAATAAGAAAAAGATCAGAAGTATCCCTGGAGGATATGGGTGAAATCAATTCATAGGGATATGATGGAAGTCCATTCGTAATGATATTTAAAATAACTGCAACTAAAATAGATATATAATGGCTTGGCGCATGTACCATTTGGATTAAAACCTAAACCAAAAATCTTGACATGTACAGAAAAATTCTCCAATTTAATGTGAAAAAAATTAGCACATGCAATTCAGTTCTTTAAATTATATACCCTCAAGGGTATATCTGTTGAAGTCTGTTCCGATTCCAATTTTGACATGAAAAATGAGTCAGGAGCCTCATTGGTATTGGAGATGTTCTATCTTTATACCAGCTAGGTCAGTACAATTTAGTATATTGTTTGAATTCAGTGTATTTCCTTTATAATTCTTATTAGCACAATTAGCTGTGATAATCCCTATTTGGTACTTTCTTTATTCTGGTTTATTTTTACTCTTTCCATTCCTTGCAGTTGAGCAAGGAATTTTTCAATATAAAGCATTAGATGAAGACAAAAGAGTTCTGAAGAGGGATATACAATGAGCAAATAAGCAACTGTTTTATATCCTATTTCTATAAATTTCCGGAATTTAAAGCATTCCTAGCTAAACAGAGTGGGAATAAATCTAAAAACATGCCAACACCAACCATGTCTTTATTAAAAATGTTAGATTTTTTTCTACATTAGAACAGATATTTGAGAATTACTATATTGAGGTGTGTAAACCTTTCCTATAAGTCTTAATGGGAGCCCAGTTTATGCTTTGCAATTTTTACGTGTATCATTAATAATTCCCCACCTCCACTTTTTTTTGCCTTAAAGAAGATTCTTATTCATATTTTTTGCTGGCCGGATGCGGTGGCTCACGCCTGTCATCCTAGCACTCTGGGAGGTCGAGGCGGGAGGATTGTTTGAGCTCAGGAGTTCGAGACCAGCCTGAGCAAGAGCGAAACCCTGTCTCTACTAAAAATAGAAAGAAATTAGCTGGACAACTAAAAATGTATAGAAAAAATTAGCTGGGCATGGTGGCACATGCCTATCGTCCCAGCTACTCGGAAGGCTGAGGCAGGAGGATCTCTTGAGCCCAGGAGTTTGAGGTTGCTGTGAGCTAGGCTGAAGCCACAGCACTCTAACCTGGGCAACAGAGTGAGACTCTGTCTCAAAAAAATTTTTTTTTGCTGAGTAACTTTCAATTTTGATTTTGCTTTGGTCCACTTTTTGTGTATTCCATGAATATGTCCAGTGGCTATTATAGTGTGACCAATTTTAGAAATTGAATCACAGATAATATAAAAATATACACGGGTGCTTATATTTGCAGTCATCCCTCAGTATTTTTGGGTACTGGTTACAGGACCCCCACAAATACCAAATCCACGTTCCTACTCAAGTCCCGGAGTTGGCTCATGGAATCTGCATAATGGAAAATTGGCCCTCTTCATATTTTCAGATTTCATATCTCTCAAATACTCTACTTTTCGGTGAGCATTTGATTGCTAATGTGGAACCCACAGATATGGAATACTGACTGTGTTTATTGAAAAAAAGTTGCATGTAAGTGGACCCACGCGATTCAAACCCACATTGTTAAGGGTCAATTGTACTTTTCTTTCCTGATTGTGCAATGATTGCAGTGCATATCACGAAGTCAAAGAATAAAATATTGACATCTTAAGAGTTGGAAGGAAACTTAGATGTTCTCTAGCTCAGCCTCACACCAAAGCAAATCCAGAATGCTCCCAACAAAGATTCATGAAATTACAGCTGAAATTCTTAACAGTGAAAAAGCACACTACCTCATAAACCTTTCTGCTTTAAGTAGTTCTAATTATTTGAACTCCCTCCCCACAATTAGTGAATTAAAACACATTGGTCCCTGATTTGTCATTCACATTACGATAGAGTTATTATATCTCCCTTCAAGTCTTCTGTTTTCTAGGCTTAAATCCCTAATCCTTTATTCCTCAAAAGACATGGTTTCCGAAGCGTTGGACATTATTTGTCATTTAGATGCATCCCAATTTGCCAAAGTTCCTCTTAAAATGTCACTTACATAAGTTAGCATGTTTCTACAAGTGAAAGAAATCTCAACTGTAAGTGTTACCCTAAAAGTGGTTTAGATATCGTAGTTTATTATTTCACTTAAAGCAATGCATTTGGCCATGGGGTGGTTCCACACATTTATTGACATTATCGAGGACCTCAAGGACCTGGGTTCGTTCTTTCATCTCTGCCATCCTTGACGCATGGGATTTTATCCTCTTAACACTCATGGTTGCAAGCAGCTCCTAGCAAAACGTCTTTAACCATAGGCATATCAAAAGACAGGAAAAAGGGGCATTTTTTCCTCACACATTTTCTTTTAAGTATAATTCCTTCCCAAGAATTCCTCAGCAGACTTCCCTTTACATCTCACTGTACTTAAATGCATTACATTCTTGCCTAAACTATCTATCGTTGGTTAGGATGAATCACTCTCATGGTTGTAGTACTGATTCTTCCCCAGTACCTGGCCAAATAGAGGAGAGAACCAAGTTAAACGGGGGCTCTGCCTACCAGAGAGGCAGGGAAGAGGATAGATTTGAATACGGCATCTGTAGTCTGCTAATCACCAAAACTGGAGGCAATCGTTCTGCTGCGTAACAACGTTTCGGTCAATGATAGACCGAATATACGAAGGGGATCCCATAAGATTATAATGGAGCTGAAAAATTCCTGTCATGTTCTCGCCATTGTAACTTTTTAGCACAACACATTACTCAAGTGTTTATGGTGATAGTTGTGTAAACAAACCTACTGCTCTACCAGTCTTATGAAAGTATGTAGCACATACAATTATATGCAGTACATAATTCGTGATAAACGACTATGTTACTGGTTTATGCATTTACTATACTGGATTTTTAATCATTATTTTGGGGTGTACTCCTACTTATATATAAAAGATTAGCTGTAAAGCAGCCCCAGGAAGGTCCTTCAAGAACTATTCCAGAAGGCATTTTGTCATAGGAAATGACAGCTCCATGTTATTGTCCCTGAAGACTTTCCAATGGGACAAGTCGTGGAGGTGGAAGACAGTAATATTGATGATACCCATGCTGTTTAAAACTAGGCTAATGTGTGTCTTTTTGTCTTAGTTTTTAATCAAAAAGTTTAAAATAAAGTACAAAATTTTAAAAATAGGCAAAAGCTTATAGAATAAGAATATGAAAAAATATTTTTGTACAGCTGTACAATGTGTTGTGTTTTAAGCTGTGTTATTACAAAAGAGTCAAAAAGTTAAAAATTAAAAAGTTTATAACGTAAAGGCACAGTAAGCTAATTTATTATTGAAAAATGAAAAAAGTCATTATGAATTTATGTAGCCTGAGTGCATAATGTCTATAGAATCTAAAGCAGTGCACAGCGATGTCCTGGGCCTTCGCATTCACTCACCACTCCCTGACTCACCCAGAGCAACTTCAGTCCTGAAAGCTCCATTCATGGTAAGTGCCTTATACAATGTACCGTTTTTTATCTTGAATACTATATTTTGACTGTACCTTTTCTGTGTTTAGATTCACAAATACTTACCATTGTGTTATACTTGCCTACGGTATTCGGTACAGTAACATGCTGAACAGGTCTATAGTCTAGATGTATAGTAGGCTATACCTTCTAGATTTGTGTAGGTACCTTCTAGGATGTTCACACAACAATCAAGTCATCTAATGACATATTTCTCAGAATATATTCCTGTCATTAAGCGGCACGTGAGTGTACTTATACCATGCAGTCTGACTGATGAGGAATATAATGGTTCTGTGGTATTCGTTCATTTCACAAACGTGTTATAGAACTGCTGTGTGGTAGGCAGTAGGCCTGGTGTTGGAATACCACCTACCTATCTCTGCCTACACGGATTCCTCTAATGGGGGCATAAAGAGGCAATTTCAATATGACATGTTAAATGCCATGATAAGGTAAGTACACCTAGCCCAGTCCTGGGGAATCAAAGAAGGCTTTTCAGAGGAAATGACATCTAAGCTAAAGTCTGCCAGATAAGCATTACTTAACCACAGATTAGAAGGTGCTAGTTTGGAGAGAAAGTATATGTTGGAGAATGGTTGGTCCAGGGGAATTGCAACTACTAGTGCAGATAGTTTTTCTTTTAGGGTGGTTTAGGAATATATTTTCTTGGTTTTTAAGCACTTTTCCCTCCTGTATATAATTTGTGCTGATTTCTAACCATCAGGGCTTTTTCATTCGAGCACATTCCTACTGAGTCAGGTCTCTCCTGTCTTGTACATTTGTAGTTGATTTTTTTTCACCTTCATGTAAATCATTCTGTTTACTTCATTGTGTTTAGGCTCAGGATTTATTAGGCCGTGATTCAGCACGTTTTTTCTGTAAGGGGCCAAATTAAGTATTTTGTGGACCATATGATCTCTGTCGCAGCTGCTTACCTCTGACATCATGGAAGTTAGCCTCATCATTAATAACACAGCAAACAAATACTTTTTTAAAGAATTAATTAATAGGTAGCTCTACCTTGCTCTTTTATCTCTTACAATTACTAGTGAGGATAAAGATTGTATTTAGTCAGGTATGGTATATTTTGTGAACTTTGTTTTTGCTCTTTACCCATTTATGTATTGGGACCTCAGCATTTTACCTTGTAATTGTATGAGATCTTTGTATATACAATGCTCTAGATACTAACTATACACATTTACTAAAAATATGACCCCATACATTTGACTTCATGTACACTTAATGCTTCTAAATTTCATTGAAGAACCAGAGGGAAACCTGTCAAATAATCTGAGATGGAAATATTTTTGATGTTCTTTTACCTTCTTGTCCCCTTTTACCATTATTCAATTATATATATATATATATTTATATATGTTTGTGTGTGTGTGTGTACGCGTGTGCGTGTATTTTTTTGAGACAGAGTCTTACTCTGTTGCCCGGGCTAGAGTGCAGTAGCATCAGCCTAGCTCACAGCAACCTCAAACTCCTGGGCTCAAGTGATCCTCCTGCCTCAAACTCCTGAGTAACTGGAAATACAGGTGCCCGCCACCACGCCTGGCTAATTTTTTCTATTTTTAGTAGAGCTAGGGTCTCGTTCTTGCTCAGGTTAGTCTCAAACTGCTGCCTTCAAATGATCCTCCCACCTTGGCCTCCCAGAGCACTAGGATTACAGGCACAAGCCACCATGCCCGGACTATTCAATTGTATTTTTAAAGTAAAATTGTTTTCTCATATTATTAAAAGATAAAATCCTATAGAAAACCTGAAAATTACTCTGCCAGTTGTTTCCAAATATTCTTTCTTCCCTTCTTCATAATAATAGACTCCCCAATTTCTATCCAATTGCCTGGAAATAAAACGTGTGTGTGTGTGTGTGTGTGTGTGTATATATATATATATATATATATATATATATATGAATAATATAATTCCAAGCCTCCTTTGCAGCTAATGGTGGTCATGTGACCAAGCAGAAAAGTTATGTGCTACTTTGGGAAGTTTCCTTAAAGGGAGGGGCCTGTCTTTACTTATTCCTTCTTTTTTCCTACCAGCTAGAACACTGAGTGACAGGAGGAAAATCAAAAGAGTGTGGAGCCCTGAAAGCCAAGTGAAGAGATTGCTTAAGAAGGAGGGAATGATTGGCTATGTCAAATGCTGCTAAAAGGTCAAGAAGATGAGAAATGAGAACTGACAATCAGATTTAACAGTATGGACATGGTTGATGACCTTGAAAACACCAGTTTGGAGTAGTGGGGGCAAGATCTGTTTGCGGTGGGACTCAAGAAAGAATAAAAGGCAAGAAAGTGGAGAGAATGAGCATAGATAGCCTTTTTTTTTTTTTTTAAATAAGTCACTGGATTGGAATAATTAGCTCTTTTAAGGAGTTTTACATTAGAAGGTAAGCGAACCATACGTTTACAGTCCAAACTGAAACATATTTGAAAAGGGCACCATTAATAATTAAGCCAAGATTCAATTAATTAATAATCACGCATAAACTAGAACTATCTTGACAACTGGCATAAATGTCATTTTGTGATGGAATGGAGAGAGAGGGGTCTGTGATTAGAAGGGAAGCAGGATCAAAAGACTGTTGGTTTGTTAGGTTTTTAATAAGGGAGAAATAACAGCTAATGGGAATCGATCTGATAGGGAAAATTTTATGATGCAGGGGAAAGTGGACATCTTTGGAGCAATGTCCTTGAGCAGATGAGAAGGGATGGTATATAGTGCACAAGTGGAAGGGTTGGTTTTAGCCAGGAGCCCAGACGGCAGAGAATATTCTCAGAAATGTGGGGTAGGTGGGCTGATGCGGTCCTGGGAGCTGTGGTAATTTTTTGTGAAGTTTTGTATTTTCTCACTGAAAGAGATAAGGGGTTCTTAGCTAAGATTGAAGATTAGGGATGAGGTGTTGGAGTTTTTAAGAGAGAGAAGATATGAAATAGTATGAGAGAAAGGAAGAGTGAATGTAATAGGGAAATATGATTGCCAAGCATCACTACCGTCCAACTGCAGTTAATAAGCATGTGTTTTAAGTGAATCAACATAGTTCTTCATGTGTTTTCTCTAGCCAGGTTTCACTGTGCAGGTAGAGTCAGAGAGAGGACTGAAAATTGAATTTAATGAGATTTTATTGCTTATCGAAGTATGATACAGTAAGAGAAAGACGAGGGAGTTCAGAGTAGCAAGGGAATGATTTTATTTTTCACCATTTAGTACTTTTTATCATTTTATCATTTAATGATATATTAATAATTTATTTCAATTTCATTTATTTTTGCTCTGATATTTATTATTTTTTTCTACTAACTTTGGGTTTGGTTTGGTCTGGTGTTTCTAATTCTTTGAGATGCCTCAATAGGTTGTTTATTTGAAGCTTTTCTATTTTTTTGATGTAGACACTTATTGCTATAACCTATCCTATAGGTTATTTTCATTTTCATTTGGTTCGAGAAATTTAAAAATTTCCTTTTTAATCTCTTCATTGGCCCACTGGTCATTCAGGAGCATATTGTTTAATTTCCGTATGTTTGTGTAGTTTCCAATGTTCCTCTGGTTATTGATTTATAGTTTTATTCCATTGTGGTCAGAGAAAATACTTGGTATGACTTCAGTTTTATTTTATAATTTTTAAAGACTTGTTTTGTGGCCTAACATATGATCTATCCTTGAGAATAATCCATGATCTGAGGAGAGGAACATGTATTCTGCAGCCATTGGATGAAATGTTCTGTAAATATCTATTAGGTCCACTTGGTCCACAGTGCAGGTTAAGTCCAATGCTTCCTTGTTGATTTTCTGTCTGGATGATCTGTCTAGTATGGTTGAAGTCTCCAATGATTATGGTATTGGGTTCTCTCTCTCTCTTTAGCTCTAATAATATTTGCTTTGTATATCTGGGTGCTCTATTGTTGGTTACATACATATTTAGAATTGTTATATCCTGTTGTTGTATTGACAACTTTATGATTGTATAATGACCTTCTTTGTCTCTTTTTATAGTTTTTTGTCTTGAAATCTATTTTATTGGATAGAAGTATAGCTACTCCCGCTCTTTCATGGTTTCTATTTGCATGGAATATCTTTTTCCATCCCTTTATTTTCAGTCTATCTGTGTCTTTATAGGTGAAGTGGGTTTCTTGCACACAACATGTGGTCGGCTCTTGTTTTTTTTAATCCATTCAGCCAGTCTTTGTGTTTAATGATTTCCAATTCTATTCCACTGTGGTCTGAGAATATACTTGATATGATTTCAATTTTTAAAAATTTATTGAGTGTATTAGTTCATTATTGTTATTACTATTTTTTGCTTATAACAGAATACCCAAAACTGGATAATTTATTTTTTAAAAAAGAAATTTATTTCTTAAAGATATCAAGGCTGGGAAGTCTAAGGTCAAGGGGGTGCATCTGGTGAGGGCCTTCCTGCTGGTGGGGACTCTCTGCAGAGTCTCAGGGTGGTGCAGGGTATCACATGGTGAGGGGACTGAGTGTGCCAGCTCAGGTCTGTCTTCTTATAAAGCCACCAGTTCCACTTCCATGATAACCACTTAACCTTTTAATCCGTTAATCCATGAGTGGATTAATGCATTCATGAGGGCACAGGCCTCATGAGCCAAACACCTCTTAAAGGCCTCATGTCTCAGTACTGCCACAATCCACATGTTGGATTAAGTCTTAATATGCGTTTTGGAGGGGACATTGAAATCACAGCATATGGTTACGTCACCTAATATTATGTTTTATACCTGTGTATGTAATTCATTGGTGGCTGAAGGCTTGAACCAGTTTAAAGGAAATAAGTATGTTCTTGCTGTGCTTCTATTGTCTCATAACAGTGTTTATTTAACCCTCTTAAAATTGAAAAGTATTCTTCTTGGCAAATACAATCAATACAGCCGTTATTAGCAGTTTTTTCTTTTTTGGTGTCGTGACGTGGATACGAAGTGAGGTTGCTGTGGTCACTAAACAGTAGTTTATTTCCTCAAGCAACAGGCTTTTCTGTGCTAATTTTTTTATGGATCCAGTAAAAGAATCCAAAATGATTTAATTACCATTTTGTTTTAAACTACAAGGTAAGAATATATCTTTTATAAAGATTAATTGTCCTTGTTTGCCAATTATTATATTTAAATTTTGATAAATTGTATACTTCAGTGGAAGACATTGAACATGTTTATTTTTCTCTAAATATTATCCTATTCTGAAGGATTAAAAATGAAAGGATTCCTAAATATAGACATACAAATCAATAGAACAGAATTGAGAGTCCAGAAATGAATTTACACTTATGTGGTCAATTGATTTACAGTAAAAATGCCAGAGAAATTCAATGAGAAAAGAATAGTCTTTCAAGAAATGATTTTGTGATAACTGGATATCCGCATGGAAAAGAAATAAATTTTGAAATGTTTTTCACATCAAACACCAAAATTAATTCAAAATGGATCATTATTCTAAATGTAAAGGCAAAACCACTAATGTATTCTAGAACAAAGCATAGGAGAAAAATATTTGTGATCTTGGGATAAGATGCAAAAAGTATAAATCATAAATGAAAAAAATTGATATATGGTCTTCACAAAAATTAACATCTTTCAGTTGTTGAAACCATTAAGAAAATTAAAAAGCAAGCTACAGCTTCTAAGAAAACATGTGCAAAATGTCTATGTGACAAAGCCTTTGTATCCAGATCCATTGAGAACTTTTACAACTCAATTTGAAAAATCAGGCAAAAGGTTTGTACAGGCACTTAACAAAAAGATGCTCAACCTCAGTGGTTATTGGGGAAATGCCAGTTAAAACCATGATGAGATAATATCACATACCTATTATAGTGATATTATACATATATATATATATATATTTTTTTTTTTTTTGAGATGGGCTCACTCTATCTCCATGGAGTACATGACCATAACTCACTGCAGCTTTGAACTCCTGGGCTTAAGCGATTCTTCTGTTTCAGCCTTATGAGAAGCTGCGACTACAGGTGCACACCACCACACCTAGCTGATTTTTTTTATTTTTTGTAGGGACAGAGTCTCCCTATGTTGCCCAGTCTGGTCTCAAACTTATGAGCTCAAGTGATCCTCCCACCTTGGCCTACCAAAGTGCTGGGATTACAGGTGAGAGCCACCATCCCCAGCCTAGAATATCTTAATGCCAAGTGTCGGTGAAGGTGCAGTATAATCAGGACTCTGATACATTGCTGGTGGGAATGCAAAGTGCCATGGGAAAACAGTTTGGCAGTGTCTTAAAAATGGAAACAAACACCTACCACACCACTCAGCAATTCCACTCCTAGATGTTTACCTAGGAGCAATGAAAATATATGTTCACACAAAGAATTTTATACAAATGTTCATAGCAGCATTACTCATAACAATAGAAACAACTCAAACACCATCGACTGGTGAATGTATAAACAAAATGTGGCACATACATTCAGCAGAATGCAACTCCGCGAATGAAACAAAATACTGATATTTAGAACAATGTGGATGAATCTCGAAAACATCATGGTAAGTAAAAGAAATCAGACACAAAAGACATCAAATATGAAATTCTGGAAAAGGCAAAAGTATAACAACAGAGAGCAGGTAAGTGCTTGCCTTGCAGCTGGGGGTAGCAGAGTCATTGCAACGGGGCATACGGGAATTTTAGGGGGTGATGAAAGTTCTAAAACTTGATTCTAGTGGCAGTCGCACAACTCTATACATTTACTGAAACTCATACAACTTTACACTTAAAATGGGTGAATCTTACGGGATGTAAATTAAGCTTAGATAATGGTTTTAAGCGTGTGTACATTAAACCTCAAGGTGGGTTCTCTTGTCAAAAAAGAAAGGATTGCTATCCAGCAAATAAATTATTCCTAATGAGCATCAGTTTAAAATGCCTAAAAACCCATTTTCTAGGAAACATAATTGTCTTTGTTCAATACAGTTATAGTATTTCAAAATATGTAATCATATTGTAAATAATTTGATAGATATTATGATTTGAGTAATAGACTATGAATTGTGGATTATTCATTTAATGTAATAGTAAAGTTTCCAGTAAAACTCCATTTATTTTAATTATCCCTTAATCTCATATGTCTGTAAAAAATTCAGGAATGTGTAAGTAATTGAAAAATATACTTGTACAGTTGATGTGGAAAGCGCATTGTCTATACAATAAAATTATAAACATATCCTTCAGGTTTAAGTGCTGGAAAAATCACTGTGACTAATATAGTACATTATTTGGCACAATGAATAGTTTACACAGAAGATAAAAATGTATAAATAAATCAATCTACATCGAGCTATTTATTATTTCCATCATCTTTGCCACCACTATCATCATCATCATTCACTATCAGAATAAAAATACATTTTTATTTCTGATTCTGAACCAAAACTTCTAATCATATGACTTTAGGAGCAGTCCAAAAGAATGACATTTCTGTTAACAAAGAAATGAGCACATTGCCAACAATCAATAATGCATTCACAAATGGTTTTCTGGAATTGCAGTAGCAGTCATTTAAGAAGAAGAATAACAGTCATTTAAGATCTAAAATAATTTCTAGAGCTGTGTATAAAAATACTTTTTTCCCTTGTGACTAAATATAACATTAATTTATAGTTAAGCCTTACCTTTAAAATACCATTTATTCTATGAATATTGTCTTGACAGAAGTCAATTTTGCCTCTTAGTTCAAAATATAAAGCAAGCTTAAAGAATTAGAGAAAATTCAAGAAATCTCTTTATCCTATACCATGGCACCTCTGCTAGGTCTTTCTCCCAAAACATTAGTCCCTTGAACTGAATTGTGTCCCCACCTCCAGATCCATATGTTGAAGCTCTAACCCCCAATGTGACAGGGCCTCTTTATATAGGGCCTATAAAGAGGTCGTTAAGGTTAAATGAAGTCATAAGGGTGGGGCCCTGATTCAATAGCATTAGTGTCCTCTTAAGAAGAGATACCGGAGAGCTTGCTCTCTCACTCTCTCTCCCCACACACACTCGGAAGAAAGGCAAAGTGAGGACACAGCAAGAAGGCAGCTGTCTGCAAGTCAAAAAGACAGTCCTTACCAGAAACCACATTTGTTGGCACCCAGATCCTGGACATCCAGCCACTGGAACAGTGAGAAAATAAATTTCTGTTGTTAAGCCACTCAATCTGTGACATTTTGTTATTGCAGTCTGAGCTAATACAATTAGTTAATAGAGCTAAATGTACTAAAGCAAACTATAAACTTAATTCTTCAGAGTATTGCCCTGATTTTGTTTTCTTTCTTGTAAACTCCCTAGTTAAAAATGATTCTATAATAGTTAATGATTCAAAATTTCTGATTCCCATGATAGCATGCATTGTAAGCAGGTGATTCTTAAATCATTAATATTTGCTCTAAATTAGTACCTATGAGCTTCACCGATAGCACAGCGGTATTCCAAAATGTTTTTCTGAAGAATATGTAACTTCTGTAACATAAAATCTTAGTTTTGAAATGATTTTAAGGTGTGAATATGGACCTCAGGACATAAACTCGGGTATGAAAAACATGTAACATTTTTTGTCTTTCTGTTACTCAGGTTAATTTCAATTTTGAGATTTTATTCTGTCAGGGAGACAGAAACCTATGTCTCAATTTAGGGCTTCTCAACCCTTTCTATGCTTCGCAGACACATGCACCTTGCTCTCGGTTTGTGGTTAAATTCGGGGAGACTTACCCACGGGGGGCTATAGGACCCCTGATGTTTCCTGTTCCCAGTGGCATTTGTGAAATATGAATCACCCTTCTGGTCCTGGATCCTGAATTGTGTATTCACGGAGACATTCCTATTCGAATGCCTGTCCTCACTTTGTGCGATACCCAGGTGCAAGAGAGTCATTCTGCTGCATCCACTTTGCTTGACGAGAAGGGTCAGGTAATTTTATGAGAAGCCTAAGACCCTATTTGCCTAACCTTAGCGAAATGATGACAGTTATTTCTTCTCTACGGTCTTGCTGTCTCCTTGGGACAAGGCCACAGGTCTGCTCTGTTCATGGGGGTCCACAAACCTATTTGAGGATTTTGCTGCTGTTCTCCTTAGCTTGCTCTGGGTTGCTGGTACTTATCAGTGATAGAAAGTGTTTTTTAAAATATGGATCCTGCTGCATCAGTTCAATGGTCATCATGAACATTTTTAAGAAACGACATAGAACAGAAATATCAGAGTGTATTACCTATAGAAAAGATACATGTTTTCTGGCTTCCTGAAATTTTATTTCAGTTACATACGTGGAGAGAAACACAGGCACTGGGCGTCTACTAGACCGCAAGGTAAAATGTACTTCTTAACTGTGGGTCACAGTCACAAAAGTTATAAAGCCATTACTCTATACAGTGTAGATACAGGGCCCACGCTTAAGTAGTTTAAAGTGGATGTTTGCACGTGTGGATCTGATGAAGATTAGGCAACATTCAAGATATAATAGTATGATAGCTCAGAGTTGGTGTAAACAATGAGATCCGAATCTTGAAGTAAATCTTTGTAAGTAAACAGTTATTTAATAATCTGTTTGCCCAGGTAAATAATCTATTGTCCAGTTAATAATTTTTTAAAAAGAGTAAAATCATAATTCTCCAGCACATATAAAATGAACATGTGTAAAGATATTATTTAACTCATTATTAATGAGGGAGCTTCTCCTTTGAATGGTTCCAAGGAGAATCTAAAAAACAGACACATTTATAGGTTAAAAATATTGAAATGAATGTGTAAATGGAGGCAAAATTTTCTTTTACCGTAATGGAGGAGGGAAGTCAATTTAACCTTCACTGGTCAATTTATTTGCATGTATATAGACAAGAATTATTTTGCATTGCTATAAGTTATATACAATTTAATTTAGAGTTGTAAAATAGTACAAAGGCAATGAAAGGCACAGAACCTCCTTCTAAAAGTTACATAACCCAGAAGGGTGTGCTCTGAACAGTGTATATTTTTCCATTAAAGCACATTTGTTTTTCCCTTACAGTCCTAAGAAGGGGTTTTTGCCCAGACAAACAAACTATTTCTTCAGATAAAATTACTTTAAGGAAGTTCCTGAAGGATACAGTGAAATTATTTTCTAGTTCATAGAATTATCCTGGGAAGGAATTTCCTGGAATAAATACAAAAGTCAGGATGACACAGGTGACCTCAGTTCTCAGTACTAATAGTTATGTGGTTGCAGGTGGTCTCAGTTCTCATATATTTGCTTTCCTGAAATTTTTCTTTTTCCATCTACCTAACTCAGGAATATTTTTCTATCCCAGGGAGGGATTGGGGTGAGGGTCCCTATTATGCTCAGTTCCCCACCTCTCCATATTTGAAATACTTCATCCTTCTCCTATGGGCCTAGGATTTTGGAAAGGCCAGGAAGAGACCTTGAGGTTATTTGCCAGTTTACCTCCCTTGAGTAATGAGCTGCCTGATTTGGGGGGAAAGGGAGTACTGATGGTGAGTGAGAACAAAAGGGTGAGAGAGGGGGGTTTTATAAAAAGTATCACCTTGTCACTTTCTTATAAATATAAGGGATATATATCTAGAATAGAAAGTTACCCAAAAGAATGAATTTTAAATAATTTATGTGAAATATTTTTTCATTTTAATTTTTTTTAGAGACTGGGGTCTTGCTATGTTGGATCAGGCTAGTTTCAAACTCCTGGCCTCAAGTGATCCTCCTGCTTTAGCTTCCGGAGTAGCTGGGATTACAGGCTTGCCCTACAAAAGGTGTTTTTAATGCACTGGTCTATTTAGTCTTTAAAGAAAGGTGTTTCACCAAATCTCTATCTACTCTAGCTGCCTGAATGCCTCAGTATTTTCTTTCCTTATCCTTCCACCATCCCCAGGACTTACTGGAATTCTCTCTGTAAGCTGCTTCCTTAATTATAGATACTAGAACATAATCTCTTTTTTCTTTTTTCTATACTCTGAATGTTTACAAATGTCTTTCTTATCGAGTTGGGCTGCAACAATCTACTTTGCGTGTGGGTTCCTTAGCCTAAAATAATGTAATTCAACCAGGAAACAAGTGAATGTAATACTTGTTTCAGGTTACAGGTTCTCTAAATGATTTAATTTTTTGTCCTCCTTCATTCAAAAATCTTAGATCACATTTACATGGGTCAAATGATACCTATATTTTTCCATTAGTCAATGGGATGCTGTTACTAAGTGGGCATTTCATAGCTACTGAATATCATCATGAAACTGGGCTGATAATTTTTTGAAAGTAATTCAATGATTGCAAATATTGGAGAAGTCTTTATCTTTTCTATTTGCTGCCTAGATTTGTTCCCTGCAAGAGTACTGAATGGTTCACCTATTTTTATGTTTCAATTACATTACTATATTTATTAATGTATTAATGTGTTTACTAATACTGCTACAGTATTTTTCTGATTTTACAGTTTTACTGTGTGCACGAGAAACACACCCATATACATTTACACACATTTTGGATTTCTAAGAAAACACATCAAACTTAAAAGTTTGACTCTGGTTTAGAATAAAACCTTGAATAACATCAACTCCAATTACTGGAATGTTTAAAATACTCAGAATTCCCAAAAAGAAAATTTGTATGAGCCTGGTGAACAATATGATCACATAGATATTTCTCCTTGATTACTGCTGAAGCTCAAATGCAGCAAAGGAATAAACTCAAACATTTTGAATTATTTTATTACAAGATTGTTCTGTGTATCCCTATGGGAAGAACAGATTTCCATTTAAAGTTTACCTTTAACACCAAGTTACCCACGTTTCTGGAGTAGAGATATGGATGACGTTAGAGACAATGGCTACTTCAAAAGTTATGTATTTGTTCAGATTTAACCAGCTTTCATTAAACATCTACTACAAACCAGGTATCTTCATTTCTTTGGTCTCATTTAACCTGATCCTCAAAACGTCACTCAATCCTGTTGTTAGGGGCTGAATTGTGCCCCTTTGAAATTAATATATTGAAGTCCCAACCCCCAATACTTTAGAATGTAACAGTATTATTAGATAGGGTCTTAAAAGACATAATTAGGTTAAAACGAGGTCCTTAAGGTGGGCCCTAATCCAGTATTACTGGTGTCCTTATAAGAAGGGGAGATTAATAAGACAAAGACACACACGGACAGAAGACAGTCACCTGTAATGTGAGCCAAGGAGAGAGGCCCCAGAAGAAACCAGCCAGTCAATACCTTGATCTTGGACTTTAAGCCTCCTGAAGGGTGAGGAAATAATTTTCCGTTGTATAAGCCACCCAGTTAGTGGTACTTTGTTATGGCAGCCCTAGCGAGCTAATACACCCATGAAGGTGTGTATTACATTCCCCCTGCGGGCACTTACAGCTCTACAAGTTTTGTAAGCTACCCCCGCCACCGACCCCCAATCCCCTACGATTGAAACCCAGATCTTCTGACCACAATTCTAGTGCTTTTTCTACTATAAAACCATAGTTCAGGCCAGGCGTTGTGGCTCATGCCTGTAATCCTAGCACTCTGGGAGGCCAAGGTTGGAGGATTGCTTGAAATCAGGAGTTTGAGGCCAGCCAGAGCAAGAGCGAGACCCCATTGCTACTAAAATTAGAAAACTTAGCCCAGCATCATGGCACGTTCCTGTAGACCCAGCTACTTGGATGGCCTAGGCAGGAGGGTTGCTTGGCCCAGGAATTTGAGGTTGCAGTGAGCTATGATGATGCCACTGTACTCGACCTGGGGAGGCACAGTGAGACTCTGTCTAAACACAAAGGGCAAAAAGCCATAGTTTGTCCTATAATGGAAAGAGTGCTTTGGATAGCATTTAGGTACTGATGTAGAAGACAACACATACATTTAGTCAGATGTTAGCTACTGAGTCCAGAAACTCTCTCAATTACTCCCCTTCTGTTCTTGGCTGCAAATCACGTCCAGCTTGGTCCCCATATTGGCAGGCTTGGGCCTCAGCTGGGTAACAGGAAGAATCTGGCCCATGAATATGGTAGGTGGGAGGACTTTGGATTGTGGCAAATAAATAGAGAATCAGTTGCATATGTTTCTTTGTTAGTGTAAGAGGATTACAAAGCATATGTATGTCGGACGATTAGAATTAACTATTCATTTTTTCATATTTAGCTTAGCTTTGTTTTCAGGCAAATTGTTTCATGAAACTATTCCTGTTCCTATTCATTGATCCATAAAATATACATAGACATTTAAAAAAGCACAAGCCATGGTTTCCTTGTTTTGATTTTCTTCAAATGAACAATGAAGGAAGCTTCTTTGATGTGGGCAAATATCAGTTAAAATAGGAATCAGAGACCAGATGCAAGTGAAAAAGCAACTTTATTTTATTTTTAGAAAAAGCTCTTTTACAATACTTTATATAATTTTGAAATTAAGAACATTAAATAACAGTGATAAACTTAAATCCAATAAATAATGCAATCATGATGGGGAGATGTGAGTGAATAAAACAAGGTAGAAGCAGAGATCAAGAAAGAGACGGCAGGAAGGCGACATGGGAATTTAGTCCTGAGAGTGTAATTCCCAACTGCCCTCTGCAGAGAGAGGTAGAGTGTTTCCCAAACAGATGTCTGCATGGAACACTCCTCTACCGTCTGTCTCCCTTTGCCACTTATCCCTCAGTTTCCAGTTTAAATATCTCCTCTGGAGACAAATCTTCCATGTGTCCCGGACTTACTTAGATGTCACTGTTACTCATGCCCATAGCCCACATGGCATCTTCTTTGTATCACACATCACATTTACTAATCTGTGTTCCGTGTCTCTTTTCCTGAATACAATGTGAGCTGCAGGATGGCTGTGATCGTATTTGCCTTGTTCACTGCTGCATTGCCTACCCAGCAAACTTCCTGACACATGACAGGCACTCAGTAAGTACTGAATGAATGAAAATATAAGAATTTTGTCCTTTTTTTGTATCCTTAAGGCCAAAGTAAGTTTGTTTCTTGAAGTGCTTGTTGAAAGAGAAACTAAGCTCTAAGATATTCCCTATGTCTACTTTCAAGTGATAATAAATAAAATAATTACAGAAATAGACAATAGAGTATTGTCCATGCAAAACTGAAGGAAAAAAGAAAATAGGGTACTTTTTTCTGATTCTTGGGCATTTTTATCACTTTTGATTGAAGCTCTATGAAAGCAGGCACTGTGTGTTTTTACTTGTATTTTTACTTCGTATTTAGAGGTAGTATCTGACCTATAGCAAGTTCTATGATACATATACGCACATACCTCTTAGAACAAAGACATACAAATAAAATATTACTAAAGATCAATAAAAATCAAGGCAAAAACATGGAAACTAAAGAGTAAAAACCAGGATGCAAAAAGATAAAAAATATGTTAAACCTTAAATTTGTCTATTTCCTGGGAGCTAAAGTGAAAAGAAGTACGACTACTTAGTTATTACTATCAGAAAAGAATTCCTTAGAGGAAGCAAAAGTTTTCTATTACAGTTTAATGTCTTTGTAACTTAATATAGAATTCACTAAATAAAGTAGTAGACAAATGGCTGCTGATGAAAGCAAAGGACATGGCATTACAATGCAAATTCAATGAAAACTACTCTGCAAGGGGCCGAATTGGTCACCTGTGTAGCCTATTCCTGGCCCAAGCGCAGCATACCTAATACAATGTTCCTAGTTTCCTAGTGGAGCGGGGAAGATGCTCTGAGTGTGTGTGTGCGGGGGGGAGTCTGTATTTTTTAGATGTCATTTTAAAATGCATATACCTCAAGAATTTGTGAAGACTAAATGAAATAATCCATGTAAGATATGTAATATATCTGGCACATACAAAACTTTCAAATAAGCTTTGGCTGTTATTTCCCATGGACTGATGACCTAACAAGCATTTCTTTTGCCCAAACTCTCAACATCATTGCACCTTCATCCTTCTGCATCTAATCAACAAAAACCAAGCCCGGAAATAATTCCGCAATCTACTTTTTCTGCTTCTTTATTTGGGTACTGGAAAAAAATGGCTGATACCCCAAGTTTATATTCCCTAAAACTATCTGGAATCTTAACATCCTTTGACCATTTACTTACTTGCTCATGGTTTACCTCTGCAAGAAATATTAAGAGCTTCATTATTTTCCCCAAACTCCCTATGTAAATCTCACTTTCCGCAGACAATTTTGCCTATGTGTCATGAAGAGAATTTAAGCCATGTTAAACAGAAATAGATATTGTAAGTGACTATTAGTTTGCCTTTGCTACATAACACCCCAAAATTTAGTGGCTTGAAACAAATTCATTAGCTCATGAGTTTGTGCATCATCACTCAGCTGGGCTCACCTGTGCAGTTCTGCTGAGCTTACCTGGGCTCATTCATGCAGCTGTAGTTAGTGACTCATCTGGGCCTGTATAGCCTGGGATGGATTCATTCATATGTTGGATGACTGGCTGTTGGCTGGGGTGCCTTGATTCTCTTCTACATGTTTCCTCTAACAGGCTAATTCAAGTATCAGGCTTCCCAGCAACAAGAGAAGTCAAGCTCCGATATGCTAGTACTTTAAAAATCTCTGCTTGTGTCTCCTTTACTAATAGCCCATTTGCTGAAGGAAATCATATGGCCAAGCGTAGATTCAAAATGTGGTGAAATGAGAGAAGTGGCGAAGTCACACAAAAAGGTTTGTGGATATATGGACAGGAAGAATTCACGGTCACATTGCAATCTACCACACTCTTCCAACTGATAGAATAAACTGCTTGCATATATATGAATATAAATATGATATATATTCATGCACTTATATCACGTACAAAAGTTTCTTTTTAAAATGCAATGAAGATCTGGCACAAAATTAAGAAATATACAAGGTCCTAAAATAGAATAGAATGAAATATGGCACTCTAGGAGGTACAGGAGTGCCAAAGCAAGCATTCACTCTGCAGATCCTGGATATCTTGAAATTTCACATGTTCTGTACCGTAGATAAAGCCTAACACTTACTTAAGATGCAAGATCGAATTGAAAATACCTGTGTAATACTTGGACTCTAATGTGTTATATCCACAGTTAATTGTGAGTCAAAAAAACAAAACAAAAATAAAACAGACTGACTCTGCATTGCAGAAAAGTCAATAAGGAAATTTGTCTTTACCCTGGTTCCTATGTAGGGGAATGCTATTTTGAAACCAAGATCTGGGAGTTAGATGTATGCCAATAAAAACCTAGATGAAATGGATAAATACCTAGAAAAATATTACTTCTTCAAACTTACGTTACGAAACATAAAGAGCTTGGAAGTCATCACTTCTATCTTTAAACAAAAACAGCTGAAGAAACTGAAAAGCAATTACTTTTCTTGGACCTATCAGAGAATGGAGGTTGCAGGACAAGCTGTCACCCCCAAATCTAGAGAGACGGGTGAATACAGAGAAACAGAGCAGAAGCCTCTGGAGCCATACACAGGTAGGAACACTTGATGGCAATTTTGATGAATTACTGGAGGCTGAGTGTGGACTAATGTGAGAATGAGAAACTTTTAGGGCCAGCCGTCTTATGAGGCTACTACGCTTTTGTGGATTTTAACTCTGGGAACCCCACACCAAATTCTCATGGTAAAGAGATGAGAAAAAACTTCTGTCTCTGGCAGGGGGAAGGAAAAGTAACCATTTTGAAATAAGCCCAGAGCGTTCTTTATAATAAAGGAATGCTTTCTGAGGGAAAAGACTTGACCAGAGCTTTTCCTACTTGGGGTAAATGCATTTACTAGCCCCAGCCCCCTTGATCTTAAGTCAGGAAGAAGAGGAAGAATCTAAGAAATACTTGTGAAGGTCACATCCCAGGGACCCAAGCCCACTAAAAGGCTAATTAATCATATTACTCGAGAATGCTCCCCTTCCTCTACTGCTTACCAACATACCAACAGGGCTCCAGGACACTAACAGTGGATTATAGCTGAAGGAACTTCAAGGTGCCTACTCTGTGTAAGATCTTAAAGATCTTAGGGAAACCCTAAATAGCAGGGAAGAAAAAAAAAAGAGGAAACTAGTCCAATTAGAAGCCTCTGGTACTTACAGCTCCAGTAAACATTAAACATAGTACAATTCCTAGTCAGATTAACATAAAGCCTGACACTAAAGGCCTATTTATCTCAGTTTCTGCTCCCTAATAATCATGTATGGCTTTCAACAACAACAACAACAAAATACAAGGCATACTAATAAGCAAGAAGAAACAGTCTGAAGAGACAAAGCAAACAGCATAACAAGACCCAGATATGACACAGATTTTAGAATTATCAAACAGGGAATTACAAATATGATTAATGTGTAAAGGATTCTAATGTAAGTAGACAACATGTAAGAACAGATGGATAATGTTAGCAGAGAGATTAAAAACTCTAGAATTTTAAAAAAGGGAGATGCTAGAAATAAAAAACACTGTAACAGAAATGAAGGATACCTTTCATGGGCTTAGCAGTAGACACATAGCTGAGGAAAGAATCAATGAGCTTGAAAATACCACAGTAGAAAATTTCAAACTGAAATACAACATAATAATAATAATAATAAAGAATAGAACATCCAAGAACTGTGGGAAAATGTTTAAATGTGTAACATGCATGTAATTGGAACACCAGAAAGATAATAAAAAGGAAGCTCCAAGCTCTTGTTCCCTCATGAAAATATTAAGTAAACTACTAGAGACTGGCTAAAATAACTCTGCGGGTGTCCTGAGTATTAGTCAAAGATGTATAGCAACCAAGTGAATGACCAATCAAGAAAAAAAACACATTTAAAATGATAGAAAATTTCATGGCCTGACACTTGCCTTTGCCCCACCCACTTCCTGGTATGAAATGGCCCAGTGTGATTTGGGGGAAACAGTGGTCTGGACCTCAGTTCCCTTCTGTGAGCAGAAGATAGTAGAGCGGACCTTATTTGGAATGTCCTAACCTGTCTGGAGGCTGCCTGAATGGTCTCTGTGCTGTCTAACTCAGAGCTCAGATGGCAAAAAGTGGCACAACCTGGATTTCAGGCTAGGAGAAGCCACATGAAGCAGGAATGGCTCATGAAAACTATAAGAGGCTACAGACTTGCAGATGCCACGGGCAATAGATTACCGATTTAGGTGTACAATAGAACAGCACAGCTGAGGCCTGAAGAAGAAGCAGGGGTGGGACTCTTAGGGAAATTAAGACATTTAAAAACAGGCATGTATGCTAGGGAAACAAAAAAAAAAGCACGCACACACACACACACAGACTCAGAGAAGAAGTATGCCCAGAAAAGGCCCGAGAAGAACTTAAGCCTTTATTCCATACTGATAAGTGACAGTCTCCTGTATGAAGCCAGTCTGCAAATACTGGGAGAGATGGCTGTTTTTTCAAATGCTCAATTTTCAACAAAAGGTCATAAGGTATACAAAGGAACAAGAAGACAAGATCCATTCAAAGAAACAAAATGAATATTGAGATACTATCCCTGAAGACACACAGGCATCAAACTTACTAGACAAAGACTTTAAGACAGCTGTCTTAAATATACTCAAAGAACTAAAGGAAATCAGGGAAACTATATATGAACAAAATGAGAATATAAACAAAGAGATATAAATTATATTTTTTAAAAACAGAAGTTCTGGTTCTGAAAAATAGAATAGCTGAATTGAAATTCACTTGAGGCATTCAACAGCAGACTCAAAGAGCCAAAAGAAAGAGTCAGCTAACTTGAAGACAGGTTGTTTGAAATTATCCAGTCTGAGTAGCAAAACCAAAAAAAGAATGATGAAATGTGAGCAAAGCCTGAAGGACTTATGGGACACCGTCACACAAACTCTTCCAGAAATAGAAAATGAAGGAACAGGCTGGTCCAAAGGTAATGAGTTATCTCAATTGATCTTTCACAATCAGTTACAGATCAAACTCTTGTTCTACTTGTTCCTCCCTTCTCACAGCTGTACTT
The DNA here is from genome assembly GCA_963575035.1 of Avahi laniger. NCBI lineage: Eukaryota > Metazoa > Chordata > Mammalia > Primates > Indriidae > Avahi > Avahi laniger. The sequence goes on along the minus strand of CAUYSK010006954.1, from coordinate 4,138 downwards.
GACTAGTCTTAAAAAAAAGAAAAAAGAAGAAAAAAGAAACGAAAAGGAAGGAACTCTTCCAACTCATTTTATAGAGAAATAAGGACATTTAAGTAAGGAAAATTACCAGCCAATCTCATTTATAAGTACAGATGCAAGAATCTTAAAGAATATTTTAGCTCACCTAAAACATCAGTGTATAAAAAAAGATACACACCACGATCAATTGAGGAAGCTGGTGATGAAGCCTATGGGAGACCTCTGCTTCCACGTCAGCTGGTGGGTCTAAAGGTGCTGTGGGTAAACAAGGCTGGCAGTCAGGCAGGAAAGCTCAACTTGATGTGGGAGAGAACAAGGCAAACTAGAAGCCGTGAGGATAAACTGGAATCTGCTGCCTCTGTTTCTCCCTGCTCTCACCTTGACAACGTGGACGATCTGCAAAAGGTAATGCAACTGCACACACTTCCAGGAGTAGGAGAAGCACAAGGAGGAGACAGTACCAGAGAAGGAGGATCTGCAGGCCTGGCTGCTGCACCACACCCACAAGGCGAGCCGCCTCATTAGTGACAATGTCCACGGGCTGCAACAGCACCTGATGCCTGCCAACCACTTTCAGATGGTAACGGCTGCTGCTTCATTTCCACTGTCTAAAGCTTGTGCAAATATTTCTTGTGGCCATCCTTAACTTGGGACCATATAAAGAAGGGGATTCTGGGAAGCAACATTTCAGCTTAGCTAACTTAACACTGTATGAAGTCACTGCAGTCTATTCTTTGTCAAGTTGGCACCCATATGCATCTCTTTTAACCATAGTTAATTTTGAATAAAGACAATAGCAAAGTAATGCTTCCACCTAAGGTGGTGCAATGGTCACTCAGTGTTGGACAAATGGAAACATGCCCATTCTCTCTCTCTTTGGTTGATGTATTCTTCTTCTAGTGGAATCAAACTTCTTTGATATCCTGTAAGATTAATACATAAAGTTAAGTGTTAACATCATACTTGTGCTAGACAGAATGGGAAGAAAAAAGAGAATTTGTTAATATACACAATCATCCCTTGATACCCAAGGGGAATTGGTTTGAAGACTTCTTCAAATACCAAAATCCATAAATGCTCAAGTCCCTTGTATAAAATGGCATAGTATTTGCATACAAACTATGCACATCCTCCCCTGTACTTTAAATCATCTCTAGATAACTTACAATATCTAATTCAATGCCTGCACATTACGTCATTTGTATGTATTCAAGGTAATATCAACATGGGACAAATTCAAGTTTTGTCTTTCAGACCTCGGTGGAATTTTTTTTCCAAATATTTTTGATTCATGGTTGGTTGAATCCATGGATGTGGACCCCACAGATATGGAGGGAATACTGCACACAAATGTATTCATCTCAAAACAGAAAGAACTATTCACAGCTATAAGAGTCCTCATTTCTACAACTGGTCATGTGGTCATCGACAGCATTTTAAATTTCCTTTTTCTAGTAGGCAGTCCATAGTCCTTTGCCCTTAGTAGATACCTCAGCTGGACATGGTTCATGGCATCGTGGGGTGACCCAAACTTTTTTTTCTCAAGGGTCTGGGCTATTAGCAGTCCTGCCTATATTGGATTATTTGTAATATTCTGTTAATTCTTATTACAGGACTTGGGAGTACCAAGGAGAGCCCCAGGGGATCACCTACATTACAAATGTGCTCCTTCTTACCCCTGTTGCATTGTAACAATGCAATTTACCCTTGACAGTCAGGATCAACCGCCACAGACAGCGTAATAATCCCTTTCTTTGCTTGTTGATTCACTGGCATGAGGAACCAGGTGGCAGTTTCAACAGCCAGTTAAATGGAACTGTTGTATCTGTTTCCCAACATATGCTGTAAAGCATGTACCCACAGGACTCTGTGGGGAAGAAAGTAAAGAAGATTTACAGTATACATTTTCAGCTGTGCATTCTTCCTCAAGGTGACACAGCCTCTGCTTTATTCAAAGGGTTCAGGGACTTGTGAACTGACTCAAGTCTGGGAATTGGTTGAAGGGCCATGACTCTCCATGTGATTATTCAAGTCAAATTTCCATTCTGATTATTCAAATCAAATAAACTTCAGTAGACCGCCCTGTCCTATTCAAGTTCTAAGGACATCATAATTAATTAGTCAATGCCAAAGATCAAATGACAATGGTCAAATCATTCTGATTATTGCTTCAGTTTTCTTGCCCATTACAGTAACCACACCCACCTTGTCTTTGGGAATTTATTGTCACCACTTGTCACCTGCCATCCTGACATCCAATCATTCCCATTGGATTCAGGGACCTCCATTTGATGGTGGCATTTCCCACTGTTATTCCTGGCCCACAAAAGGTAGCCACCACAATGTTTTTCAAGGATGCTTGGACTTCTCTCAAGAATGTATTTCTCGTAGGCTTGGTGAATTTTCCAATTTATATTGACATGTTCCTGGACCTTTCTGAGGGATATAATTAGGTTTTTAAAAAAAAGATCAAACAAGACAAACCTATAGCATTTTCTCTCACAAGTTATTCCTCTTCTATATACCAAAGAGGTGTTTGCATTTCAACTTCATTTAGTTTAGGCCACCTTTGATTTAACCAACTAAACGAACTCCTAGAGCCACTTCCAGCTGCTTGAGCTAACATACTAAATTCAGAACTTATGCTTATTACATCCATAGTGATGAATTTGGCAGGATCCAACATTATATCATTTCCAACTTAATAAAACACCCTTAGGATCCATTCTCATTTATGCAGTCCATGTTTATGTCAATATACATTAGTAAATTCTTGCATTATTTTGTGAATTACACCATGGGTTATCATTTTTACTGGGTTCTGCTGGGACTTGTGACTGGTTATAAGTCCAAAAGCAATGAGAAGCATTGGACATAGGTCCTGAGAAGAATGTGCAGGTCCCTGCAAGGTAACTCCTTTAGGAAAGGCTATTATAAGAACTTCAGGAAAGGGAAGACTAATATGCTCAGGTAGCGGGAACGGGCTATTCCTGCTGATAAAGGAAAATCAAAAGAATTTAAGGGTTCACAATTTCCACATTCATTAGAATCTTCCCATATGCCCCTTTCTTAATTTTCAGGGCCCCACTGCTTCCCAAACAATACCCTAACTTTAACAAAAAAGACCATATGAGAATGGAAAATATAATTTGCGTTGTAATTCCGCCATTCGAAGGGTTCAACTTCGAGTTTGGTTTTGTAGGGTGACCACCTGTTCATCCTGGTTTGCCTGAGACTGAGGGATTTCCCAGGACATGAGACTTTCAATGTTAAAACAGGGAATGTTCCAGAGAAAACAGAATGAGTTGCTCATTCTATTTTTCAGAAACCTTTCTTCTGTGACTACATGAAATAAGTGTTTCTTTTAGGGCAGAAATAGAAGTTTTCTGATCCCTTTCCTGGACCTCAATCTAGAAATTTAAAATCTTGAACTCATTTTCTTTTTCCAACTTCTCTAGAACACTAAAAAGCAACCACTAAGTTTCTTTATACCCTTTATTTTCACCAAAAAGTCTATAAAAACAACTTCTTGGTCATCCAAAGCCTACCTTTCTAAGGGTCTTGAATTGCATGTATCTATAGTGATGATTTAAGTGGCTTTTTGCCATGGACTACCAGTGTCTTCTTTACCACTGGCAAAAGGATTGTTAAAGCTTTCATATCTAATCAGATCAGACAATTTATTCCTTAATAGGAATTAATAAACCAATTCAGAGAATCCACCTTTAAGGTTCTAATTCCCTGGATATGTCCAATACTAATTTCTGTATCAATTAGGGTTTTATCTGAGAAATAGAAGAGTTATTAATGACATGGAATGATAGGTTGCTAAGTTTTTAAAAATAGAAAGTAACCTTATATGATTATTGGAAATAGTAAAGAAATTTACATAAGGCTGTTGCCCAAAGTTATTGTAGGTCAGTAGGGCCAGTAGTTGGGGAAAAAATCTAGATGCAAAGTGAGATAGAGCAAGGACGCATTGGAACCCACAAGACAAATGGAACCTATGAGGACAAACAGGAACTTGGCATCTGTCTCTCATGTCTCCAATGTCAATGACATGGGTGGCCTACAGAAGATCTGGCACCCATCACCATGGAGTACACATGCACCTGAACCA
>CAUYSK010006950.1:0-150809 GCA_963575035.1 Avahi laniger | reverse complement strand
CAGCAACCTCAAACTCCTGGGCTCAAGCGATCCTCCTGCCTCAGCCTCCCCAGTAGCTGAAACTACAGGCACATGCCATCACACCTGGCTAATTTTTTCTATTTTTAGTGGAGACAGAGTCTCACACTTGCTCAGGCTGGTCTCAAACTCCTGACCTCAAGTGATCTTCCCCCCTCAGACTCAAGAGTGCTAGTATTACAGGCGTGAGCCACCACTCCTGGCCATGAAGTTTATTAATATTTGCAAATCTGACAGGTGAAAATGGTACCTCAGTGTTATCTTAAATTGCATTTGTCTTATCTTGAATGAGGTTGAGCATCTTTTCATGTTTTTAAAGAGCCATTTACTTCCTTTTTGCTATGAACTTTCTGTTTATTTTCTTGGACTATTTTTTTTACTGGGTGGTTGTTCTTAATCATTTCTTAGAGCACTTTATGTATTAAGAAGGTTAGCCCTGTGCTAAGAGATGAGCTGTAAGTGTTTTTTCCTAGGGTCGAAGTTCAAGGACTACACGCAGTTTGGGGTGCTGAAGCTTCACACACACGGTGGGAAGTAGGGAGAGAGGCGGCGGACAGGCGGGCCAGTCGCTGCACAGGAGCTCTGCGGGAATTCGCGGAGACCAGGCTGACGGCATTTGGAGCCATAAAAAGGTGTTTTTGCTTTGTTTGATGTTTAACGTAAGTTAACTTATCAATCTTTCCTTTTCTTCTGGATTTTGAGTCGCATTCCAAGGTTCTCCCCACTCTAAAGCTAGAAAGGGATTTCTTTATTTTTTCTTTTTATGATTTTCTTTTTTTTATATTTAAATATGTGATCCATTTGGAATTTATCCTGGAGGTACAATGCAAGGAATGATCTAATTTTTTTTTTCTAGATGACTAACTACCTAGTTGTCTCCAAATCATTTATTCAGTAGTCTATCTTGTCTTCTCCTATGTAAAATGACACTTTTGTAATATAGCATATTGCTTTAAGTGCCTAGATCTGTTTTGAGACTTTCTTACCTGTTGCATTGATTTGTCTACCTATCCACGTACCAGTACCACATGCTTTAATTACTGAGGTTTTATAAGCAGGTCTTTAATCTGCTCTTAAGAATTACATGATATAATTAATCATGAGCAACAAAGATCTAGTCCTAAAAAGGTATGATGATGACTGATTAGCCAAGCATGTTTTTAAAAGTAAACTTCTGGTCCTGGGACAAAAAGGAAATTTGAAAATGTATGTAACCCGAGAGCAAGAGATATAATTACTAAATCCAGGAAGCCGCCGTAATCGAGCCCTGCTGGCTAGCATTTTAGATGTTTATGTTGCAGGCTGCTAAAACTACATAAAATCACATCACATACAAGTAAGTACAATATGAAGTCCACGTACTCACGCCGATCTTTCTCCTCATTCTGCACCCGCCTCCACCCCGCCCTGGCCTGCACCTCTGCAGTCCCCTGATGGTCTTTTCTCTCCCAGCAGAGCCATCTGCTCTTCATGCAAAACTGCTCCTCACACAGTGCTCACCGGCTTTAAAAAGTCCAAATATGCTCGTACTTTTATAAATAATTCATCCTATCCAAACAGGTGGCATTGTTTCAGTCCTTTCTAAGCCACACTTTCTCTTTGCTACGTAGAAAACATTCTCGCCAAAACACAAAGCTTTCCATCACTGTCCCAGGAAACGAAGCTGAAGCACCCGGAACGCTCTCAACACTGACCACCCTCCTTCCCGGCCACTCGGTGGCTGCTGCCTGCTGACCCTGGGCCCAGCAGCTCAGGCACGTGAACACCTGTGTTCACAGCAGCTCGGAAGCCCTTGTCATCCAGGACACGTCACACATTTGGATGAGATGAAAAAAATAATAATGAATCAAGTTTCAAGTTACACCAGCAGATTTTACAACCACATTATTTATTTCATTTTAGGAAAATTAATATTTTGAAGGGTCACTTCAATCATATTCTCCCACTTTAACACCTCCCCTTACCTATTCGTTCACTGGACTTACTATACTTGGCAGTGTGCCAGGAACTGAGGTTAAGAAGAGGAATCAAACATGCCTCCCTCCTCGAGGAGTGCCCAGGCTAAGGGGTCGCAGTACAGGGAGCCCCACAGCAGCACCAGGAGCTCAGATTGCATCCTGAGGGTGCAGAACACACAGGCAAGCCTGCCCACCTGCCTGCCTGCCCACCGGCCTGCCTGCCTGCCCACCTGCGTGCCCACCTACACGTTCTTCTTTTGCCTGGTCCTGATCCCTCATCAGACAGCAGCTCCTTGAAAGCAGGGAACAGGTCTGTCATGACATGTATACCGTCAAGGACTAAGACAGGGTCCGGACTGGCACACGACAGACACTCGGTGTTTGCAGGTCACATTGTCTAGCAACTCTGGGCTCCACGGCGCCTCCCCACCCCTTCCCCCACCGTAAAATGTGAATGGTGTCCTGAGGAAGCCCTGATCTGCCGTGCCAGCATTATCTCCCACTGTCTTCTGCATGGAGCCCCCACCAGCCTCAAATCATCCCCCTCAGTGTTTCCGCATTCTGGCTGCTCCTGGCACCTCTGCCAGGTCCTCTCTTCTCTCTGGAATCTTTCCCTCATTCAGCGCCACATACTCTTCCTGCCTCCAGACACCACTCCGATTCCATCCTGCTGGTTTCATCAACAGTGTGTTTTAGAGCTTAGACACGTGCACATTTTTGGGTTTGGTGTATTCTTTAAATGCAGAGAGGATGTGCATTTACTGAGTGCCAGCTCCTGATCCAGCCCACACTGCACACCAGCCGTGGATCCGTCTCCGCAACTGCTGCTTCCCTGGCCTACCTTCCCTTCTGAAAAGCGCCCAGTGGCGACCGTCACCGTCACCCACCTAGTTCCCCACCCCCTCCCCTGCTCCTCTCCTGCCCTGTCCCCTGCCCGCTCACTCTCAGATGAGCCTCCAGCAGGGGAGGTGGGGAGATAGGGGTTGGGGACCCTGCACATTTCTTCCCCCGTCCACCATAAACACATCAGCACCTGCCGCAGGCTTGCTCAGGCTTCCTCCTGGTGTCCAAAGCCTTCTTGTGCCCACTACTTCCCACTTACCTGTCTTCTTTAAGGCTTGTTTCCACCCTTTTTCCTATTTCTTCAAACTCCCTTTCTTCAACACATCAAAATTCTCAAGTCGATCCTTCAATCCTCTTCGGAAAAAGCCAGCGCTCACCTGCAGTCAGCCTGGGGACTCCCTCACCTTTCCCTCCGTGCAGAGCAAGGCCGGGGTGCATGCTCCTGGCCCTCGACTCCTCCCCCCAACACCGGGCTGCATCGGGTCCCTGCACTGCAAATCTCTGGGCAAGACACTGGGGTTCCCTGGCTGCTGGGACTTACTTGCTCCCGGGGGGTCCTGGCCGCGTCCATCCTCGAGCCCCTCTTTTGAGCTCCGTGGTGCGTCTCGTTCCATCTCACCTCCTCTTGCCGGGTCACTCGTTTCCAGGGTGTTCCATGGCTCTTCTTTCCTCTCCTGTCACTTCTTCTGCCTTCGTCTCATCCCACTGCTCATTCCCGGTTTCCATTTAGAACTGCGGTGCTGCAGAGTCACAGATCCCTATTTCTAACCTAGTTCGTCCACAGAATTCCGGGGCGGGCGGGGTCCTCTCATTCATCAACTGAAAGTGAGTGAATTGACACTTGGGCTGCACCAAGCAAGTGTTCAGCAACCACCTCGAATTGCTTCCCTCGAAGCCTCCACACTTCACAGGGAGCATCCACATACTCCCCCTGGGGGGCATCCAAGCCATGATTTCAGATGCCAGGGTCACAGTCTTCCTTTTCCAGCCACGACCAGTCCTGTGGTCCCCAGACTTTGTTTATCCAGCTTCCCTCCTGGCATCTCCACTAAGCTGTGCAGTAGGCAGCTCAGGCTTAACGGTGCCAAAGGGAATTCCACCCCAGGAAACAGCACCAGTTTACCCGACCGCTCTAGCTAAACCCAGAGCAGGGATTCCTGATTCCGCTCTCCCTTTACGCACATACCCCCTCCAGCTGCAAGTCATACACACGCAGCCTCCAAACCCCTCTGGAACCACCCACTGCATTTCCTTTCACCCATCAGCACCCCAATCCACAGCACCTTCACTTCTTGTCCAGACTACTACAGGAGTCCCCTGGTTCCACGACAGCCCCTACATTCATTCACCAAACTGCTGCCGGAATGAGCTTCTGAGATCATGTATCAGCCTCCTGCTCAAAGCCTTCCGAAAGCTTCGCCTTTCACGTGGAGTAAATGCAATTTTCCCCCTTACAGAACCCTAATCCGGCCCATTTGCCTTCACACGTCAGCACATGCCCTGCCCACAGGGGAGCATTCACTCTGCCCGCGCCTCTTCTCCTGCAGCCTGCACGGCTGGCCACGCCGAGCCACCCAGAGCCCAGGTCTCCTGCCCCTACCCAGAGAGACGTGCACAGACCAAGTGAAAGGACCCACACAGCCAACTCTGTTTTAATTCACCGCACAGCTCTTTGGATATTTCCTGTTTGTTTGCCTGGTTGGTTACTGTCTACCCACTAGAGAGCAGGCGCATTACAAGCAGAGCTCCCTACTACCAAGGGGTTGTTTGACACAAAGTAGGTGTTCAGTTCTGACACTTCCCATTCCGGTATTTCTTTTCTCTTGACAAGGAACTAGCCCACCCCACCCCCACCCACAGCCAGCCACGCTGCAGTCCAGACACTGAGGACTCGAATGCCTCCTACCCGCTTGCGTCACCGTTACCCGCTGCCTGCCGCTTCTATCTCCCCCCGTGTCTCGTGGTTTCACACACGTGGTCCCGGGCCGGGTTCTGGCTCCCACCTCTTGTCACCTGCTGATGACTCTGTCACAGAGACCAGCTCTCTGCCTCCCTTCACGCAGCATCCCAGCTCCAACACAGGTGTTCTTCCTAGCTTCCTTCCACACCTGTTTGTTGTTCAAGTTTTCTGAGGGTTAACTGCAAAAGATCCTTAGCCAAAAAGTCTCAATACTCTCCCTCCCCTCCCCTGCCCTTGCCCGAGGCCATTTTCCAACCTGCAGCCTCAGGTACCTTCCCTAGGCCTGTAAGGCCTCCCCAAGGCCACCAGCAAAACTAAGGCATCACCTCCCCACTCCTGTGAAACCTTTTCAGGACCTCCCAGTCAGGGGATGGTATCTGGTTCTCACCACTCCAGAGCACCCTGCAACATGTCTGTAAGCTCATCTGTCTCTCCTGTTAACTGTGTGTTTCTCGAGAGAACTGATTTTGTCTCACCTGCCTTTGAATCCTGGGTCCTACAACAGAGGCTAATGGAAAGTAAGCTTCAATTTCTAAGTCCCTTGAAGACAGGTACCATGTTTTCTTCTGTTTAGATTTTTTGTTTTGTTTTCATCTTTGAATTACCAACACAAGTATTTGAGTACCTTCTATAGGCATGAGTACCTTCTCAGCCACTGCTACAGTCTCAGGGAAATATCCAAAAAAGACAAGCCCCTGCCTCAGGCTCTCAGGAGTTTGTCTTCTAAAGAGGAAAGAGAGGCAATAAACAGGTAAGCCAACAAGCCAGCAAGACGGTTTAAAGTGAGAGGTGCTACTAATGAAGGAAGAGTGTTAGGTACCTTCTGTTTTTCCCGCTAGACTATGAGTTCTTCCTTCTGTCACTGCAAGTTTTCCTCCTTTAGACAGACTTAGAGAAAAGATCAGCTGCAGGAGGCTCATTTACATTTTAAAGGAAATTAAAATGTTTGGAATTACAACTAAGAGTTTTCCTTTTAAGGGAAAATATTCCTTTTACATGAAAATTATTTCTTCTCTTCAGACTACATCAGCTGTTTTTAAACAAACAAAAATTAATGTATTAGTTGGTAAAATGTTTATCACGCCATGCCACGTTTAACCTGCTTTATAGTAAACAAGATCCTAGTATGTGCTGGACTATCTATTGCACTGCATTTTTTTCCTAATGGGGTACAAAAGGTTTTATGTGCAAAAATTATCTAAGGCTCATGTGTCAGGTGAAGAGAGCAGAAGACATCATCTTCTAATGTTTCTACTACACTTCTTACTTGACATTTGGGGATTATCTTTGTCCATTCAGGTTTCTGGAAATTAAAAGTGCAATTTCGTGAAATTACAGATTTATAATGTAAATAATCCCACCCAGTTTAAACAGCTTTGTCCTATGGACATAAACCCTGTCTGATTACCCAGGCAAAAACTAAGTCACCCCTTTGAGGAGGGCTGACTTGATGCTCACACCTTGGCCCTGCAGGAAGAAGTCACAGCCTGGCTTTGCTGGTTATGGTTGCAGGCATCCATAGCCGTATTTCAGGTCCTTTGCGGAACTGTTATCATTATTTGCATCTCCCGCAAGCAGTTAACACTGAGTAGGCACTCAACAATTATCTGTTAGTTGGCTGTCCACTGATTAGATCCATTTCTATTGCTGTGTTCTTGGTCTTGCATTCCTCTGCAAAGGCAGCCTCTCGGGAAGCCCATAAAGATAAGTTAAATGCAGAGTCTAGTGTAGCTTGTATGTGTTAAATGCACTTGCTCTTAAAAGGGATCACATCTATCTCAGTTTGCTCAAGTGTTGGCCACACAGTATCTTATGTCTCAAGAAACAGAGTAAGAGTGGCTATTTAAAGTCCACAATTCCTGCAGACATACACTTTCTGTCTTGAATATTTGAGCAATATACAATAAATTGTAGTCTGAAGGTATTTGCCATAGGCATTCACAAATATTTCCCACCTAGTTTTCCTCCCTTCCTCTGTGTCCTTGACCAAGCAGTGTTTTCCTTATCTATAGCTCTTTGTGTCTGAGGGTAGCTAACTAGTGAAACAGAAACATTACAGAGAGAAGTCTGGTAGTAACTGTGGCTTTGACTGTCCTTAAGTATTCTCAGCTCAGCCTCGGAAGGCCTTCCTCCCACAGGTGAGCCTCCCAGGCTTCTGACCACCACACCCTCCACCACGTGACAACAGGCGGCAGACAGCCTTGGCTTTGCTCTGGAAGGCCCACTGCACTCAAACTGGCCTCTCCGTTGTAGGCACACACCCACTGCAAAGTAAGCGCCACTAAATTTTCTGGGACCGTTTGGGCTTTCTATCCCAATCAGCAGCTTTCCTCGGAGTGAGGTTCGAAGCTGGGTGCTGGAGGAAGAGTCCGGAGGTCTGCAATTAAAGGCAGATGTCCGGAAATGAGGTGAAGTCAGGAATATGGGCTGATAAGGACAGAGCAGGGGCATCAGGCCTGGTGACCACTGACCACGTGCAGTACTGGCATTCACGTCGCACCCACCTCTGGGGGCTCCTTCTCTCCCACTGGGTGGAGCAGGCCTCCTGCACGGGCTCTGTGGCTTCTCCCAGGCTCTGTCCCTGGGGCCTGGCCAGGGCAGGGCCTGGCTCCTGGCAGTCGCCTTAACAAGTTCTTCAGTGCAGGACTGAGCGAACCAGCCAGTCAGTGCAAACATCCAAAACGCAGAGCTAAAATGATGGGAATGGGGCAGAGATATTATACCCTCAACACAGGATTTTCTTTTGATGATAACAAAAATACTAAAAAAACAGGCGCTTATACAAACAATAGCTGGACACAGCAGCAGCTTTTACATGACAACTTGCTTGTCAGACCAAGAGCTCAAACTGAAAGATAGAAAAAGGAATAAACACTCAGCAACTGGACACATTTGAATACCTTTGACCAATTTTACATTCTTATAGAATGCAGAAATTATTTTTCAAAAAACCTAATTTTTAATGACAAATATCACAAAAATCTGCCACACTTCAGGTACTTTGGCAATTCAAACCAACATGGCTTGTCCTGCAGCAACAGACAGAAACAAAGGCCCAAAAAGGGGAGACAAGTGTGTCAGAGCAGAAATCGGTTATTCCCCTTTAAGAATCAATCTACCCTCTTCTCACTCTTGAGAGAGGTGTGTCTAATAATAGATTCCATTTAAAAGTATCTTAGTCCTTACTACCTTAGTAACCTCCCAGATAAGACGTCTGTAGCCCTCGCTCCTATCCAAGCCCAAAGCTACTTCTCTGGACCCAGGTGGAGGACAGGGCCGGGGACAGCCCTTGAGTTTACCACGTCTGGTCTGGTTTCCTGGTGCTTCGGCATCCGGGTGGAACTTCTGCAGAGGGGATCCCTTCTAATGACCCTCTTCTCCAGGTACTCTGTCCTTCTAGAGGGAAAGCACGCCAGGGCTCGCAGGGACAACTTAACCATCCAGCCAGAGCTGCGCATTTCTACCCTGTTCCACAACGTCCATCACAACCCTGAACACACAGCAGTCACACCGGCACACAAACGGAAACCTCACCATTGCAGGAAAATGTGCTCCTTCCATATGCCTACACGCCTATGGCTCTGTAGCACCCACTTCTCCCCCGAAACAGTTTGTCATTGCAAGGTACAGCAGCCTTCACCCCCCGCTGCCAAATGAGAAAAGGAGATGTTTATTTTTTAATGAAGGCGTTCACAAGTGCACACCGCAAGGGGACCTGCAGGAATCCCAGTCCTAGGCTCAGGCTACAGGCTGACCCCAACACCCCAAGAGAGCTGCGGGTCCATTTCTGTAAGTCAAAATGCCTCTGCTGACCACCTCAGGGCAGCAGGCGAGCTCTCGCTCTCTCCACACACGCCCATCCGCACATCCCTTTTCCACCACAACGGCAGATGGGGGTGGCGGACAGGACAGAGGGGTCAGCTGGGAGCACAGGGCCCACACCCGGCCAGCCAATCAAGTACAAGAACGAGCAGAGACTCGTCGCCGGCGGCCGGAGCCCGCGCGCGGGCGTGTGAGAGGCCGATGGCCACGCGGCCGCCGCGGACTGGCCCGCGCTTGGGAGGCGGGATCGCTGGGGACAGCTGGGCCCGGCGCGGGACACGCTCACACGCCCGAGGGCTACACCCCAAAGATTCCTGGGCGGGCGGTGAACCCGGACGAGCTCCGGCCGCGAGGAGGGGCGCGACCCCAAGTGGCCGGAGACGCGGGTCAGCCAGCGCCGGGGAGTGAGCGGCAGCTGGAAGCAAGCGGGAAACCGAAACAGCAATCCTGGAAGAGAGGCTGCCCAGAGAAGGCGCCGCGGAAACGCGGTTCCCTAAGGAGGAGCAGACAAAGGCTCGGTGCGCACGCGGCGGACGGTGGCTTCGGAGGCGCGCTCTGGGCCTCGGAGAGCTGCTCCCGGCCCCGCTGGCGCCCGAGTCATCCGGTGCCCCACGGGCGCGACCCGCCAGGGCAGGAGTAGCTTCCACCGAGCCCGCCGAGCCCGCCCTCCGCCCGGTCTTCCCATCCTCACCCTCGTCTTCCTCCATCCACGACAGCGGCGACCCCCTCCTCTGCGCACCGGGAGCCTCCTCTCTGCTCCACATCTCCCGCCTGCGCCTTCCTCCTAGCGAACCTCTGCCTTGACTTTTCTGCTCAGTCTTGTCCCCCTCCGCCGTGACACGCCTTCTGCCACCTCTTCCCCAGCGCGCTCTCTGCCCCGCGCCCGCGGGTGGCGAGGCGGAGAGGCCACGCCACAGTTGGTCCGGGGGCGCATCCCGCGGGTCAAAACCAGCGGCACCTTTCTCTTCCACCTTGCCGCCCCATGTCCTTCCCCGTTCATTCCCGCCCCCAACACCAGCTAACGCCAGGACCTACATTAAGTGGACTCTGGGTGGGGGGCGAGACCTCTTTGAGGACGTGCACCCGTTTCCACACTGGCTAGTCCACGCGCTGGAACACGGCCACTGCGGGCGGGTCGGGGAGAGGGGGGGCCGGGGCGCCGACACTGGTCCCGGGAGAAGGGCAGCGCCTTCACATTGGGAAGCGCGGGGTTCCCAGGGCCTGGCCCGCGGTCGCCCCAGCCTCAGGGACTCCAGTGGGCGGGACCCCCAAGTGGAAGGAAGCCCGTTGACTGCAGCCAAGTAGTCACAGGCTCAAGAAAGAAGGACCTGGCGCAAGTAGTCACAAAGTTAAGAGTATAAACAGCTTCCGGACAAATGTGGTCAGAAACAGCGCCAGGGGACCCCGGAGGCAGGCGGCAGGTCCTGTTCTAAACGCCCAGCTCCCGCCGCCCTGCCGGGTCACCCTTCCCTCGCGCGCACGCGGAGCCTGGGAAACCCCGGTGTCCCTGCGCTGACAAATGCTCCCGAGCTCCATTCAGGTGCCGCCGGCTTCCTGCGCCTTCATGGGGAACGCATCCTGCCGGCCGCCTACCGCAGGAGCCTCCCTCCCACACCCGGCCCAAGCTCCCCACCCGTCCCCCCTGGGCGAGAGCCCGCCGCCCGCCGGGGAACGTGGAGCCAGGCCACTTACTGGGGCTCAGGAAACACTCGGTGAGCCTTCGGAAGCAGCTCGCATTATTAGAAGGTCCATCTTCCATGTCGGAGCCGAAGAGCAGCGGGAACGCGGCGGCGAGTGCGAAGCCGGCGCCTTGGGGGCGCCGCGGAGTTGAGCGGCCGCCACCGGGGCCGGGGCAGCCCCCGCCGGCGCCCGGGAAGCCAGGGGAGCCCGCGCGGCGGGCGACCGGGCCGAGGGGGAGCCGGGGCGGCGGCGGCGGCCGGGGCCCGGCGCGGGCCGGGAGCAGCAAGCCCTGGAGCGCGAGCGAGAGGAAGAGCCGCCGCCGCCCGCCGCCGCTGCCACCGCCGCTTCTGTGACTACTGCTGGGGGGGACGCTCAAGGGAGCTGCCTCTTGTCCTCCTCCGCCGCCAGCATCGCCGCCGCCTCCTCCAGCGGCCGCCGCCGCCGCGCCCTCCCTTCCTGGGAGACGCACGGGGAGGTGGAAGGCAGATGAGGGGAGAAAAGCGGGAGGGGGTGGGGGGGGCGGCGGCCAGAAGTAAAAGGAAGATGGAGAGGAGGAGGGGACAGGGGAGGAGAAGGCGAGCGCGAAGGGAGTGCGGGCCGCAACCCAGCCGCAGCCGCCGCCGCGCGCAGAGAGGGCGCCTGGGCCCCCCGCGGGGTTGGCGCGGCCTGCGGAGGAGGGGGGCGGGCGCAGGGGCGCGGCGCGCTCGGCCCGGCCGCAGCCAGGCCACTCGGGGGCCGGGCCCGGGCCCGCCGCGCTCCCCCCGCGGGCCGCGCTGCGCAGGGGTTCCGGGCGGAGTTTGCTGAGGCCCGAGCCCCGCTCGACCCCAGCCGCTGGCAAGGGAGCCTGGGGGCGGGGAGTGAGAGGCTCCTCGGGGCTGGCCATGGCCGTCCTCCCCCGGCCGCGGTGGGGGCTGGCCGCCGGCAGGAGGGGCGCGGCGGGCAGGACTCGGTGGGCTCCGCCCCCGCAGGACCTGCCCTCCCGGGCCGGTCCGCCGGAGCGTCTGTCTGGTCCTCCCCTCCGGCCTTCTGTGTCCTCCGGGTCCAGTCTTCAC
Source organism: Avahi laniger (assembly GCA_963575035.1). Lineage (NCBI taxonomy): Eukaryota > Metazoa > Chordata > Mammalia > Primates > Indriidae > Avahi > Avahi laniger. The sequence continues at coordinate 139,476 of CAUYSK010006950.1, read as the reverse complement.
ATCGTGCTCCGCTTCGGGTGCGGGAGGACCCTGGGCCGGGGGCGAGTCCCCGGCGACGGCGCCTGGCTACTGGCTGGCGCGCACAATCGGCGTCCTCCTGGGCAGGGGCAAGGGGCTGCGGAGATACTGCCTGCAGGCGTGGCGTGGTTTGTGCGCGCTCCGATGGCTGAGCCTCGGCGACTGCTCAAAAGCAGCGGAGAAAAGCGCCGCAGTGCCGCTGCCCGCGGAGGCGGCGGTGGCGGCGACGGCAGAAGACGCCCACTGGCGGAGCGGGCGCTCCCCACGCCGCCGCCGCCCGCGCCCACGTAGCGCGCCCCGCTGGGACGCGGCCCCAACCACGCCGGGCTCCCGCACCCCAGCGGCCCCTGCGCGCCGTGTGCACCCCAGGCCAGGCCAGCGTGCGGGGGAACTGCTGCGTCTCTGCTGGGCGTTGTCACATCTGGGTCCAATGTCCCTGATTCCAAACCCTAAGTCCAGCTGCTCCAGCTGTGTACTGTTGGACCAGCCACGTTGGCCTGCCTGTTGCCCCAGCCAGGGAATCCTCCTGGTGGCGGGCCAGCAGCTCCAACCGAGCTGTGCGCAGAGTTCCCAGGGGGATAGCTCGCAACTGTAGGTTTGGTTGGAGTTTAAATCAAAGCACAATGTTTCCAATAAACTAAGATTTGAAAGACCGTTCATCCCCAGGACTCCCTTTCGAAGACTCACTTTTAAACGAACTCTGTGTGTCCACAAGCCCCAGTTTACCCGGGTTAGAGAATGGAAAGAGCAAACTATGGCTCAAATAAGAAAAAGTGTGAGATCATCGTCCCCAAACCTTGAGTTCGCCTTGTCATCTGAGGCTTTCTTGGAACCTCCCTCCCCTCATCCTGCAGCCAGGAATCCAGACAGTTGCTACTGAACGGAAATGTGCCTCCCAACGGCCGCTCGGGAACTAGGAGCCCACAGAAGTTTGGGGAAGTTGGAGCGCAAGAGCGCACAGATGCGGAGGTGCCCGCATTCTGGCAGGCACAGCACCGCGGGGCCACCGCGGCGCGCCAGGTCCAAGTAGGGGGCGGTGGCACTGCTGCTCCACGGTGGGACGAGCTGTCCAGACTCCCTGGACTAGGTCACCTTCCCTGGAGTGGAGCACACGCGCCAAAGCCCAGCTTTCACGAAGGGCAAAGCGATCACCCAAGCGCGAGGCGTGCGCTGCGGCAGGGCAGCTAGGCTGACACAGGGCCCTGGGCTCCCGGCTTGAGCTGGCCCCGGGGCCATTTCTTGCTCTCCAAGTTTTGTTCTTTCTATCCAGTTTCACATGTTTTTATTTTGATGCGTGCTCCAGATTCTCCACTAGGCAATGCTTTTCCCGACTCCCATCCAAACGTCCCACAGTGGAAAAGGTCATATTTGCATTTGCACCGCACTGAGCAGGTGGGACGCCAGGGACCTGGTGCGGCTCCCCTCCCCCAGGACAGTCCACCGGCGTCCTCGGGATTCCCGGACTGACTCTGGGTGTCGCGTGTAAGGAGCGCCAGCCTGGCACTCACTAGGTCGGAATCCCTAAATTTGCGGAACAAGAAAATGATTTGGTGACTCTCACCTTAGGCAGGCTTCCTTTGTTTTTGCATTTTTTCGGCAAAGAAAGAACTAGAACCCTAGAGCAGTGCTGCCCGCTCTCCCTCCTCAGCCTCTGGCTTGAACTTCTCCGGTCGCCGATCCGACACGTGTTTCTTTGCTGGGAGCCCGGAGTTTGCGCGAGCGGCGGACTGGACCCGGCAGCAAGGGTCTTGGAAAGCTGCCCACGTGTTTAGAGAAGACGAGTTTCTCCTCAAAGTGTTTGTTGTTCATTCCTTTACACACAAAATGTTTCTCCTTGTCGTTTAAGTTTTCATTAGTTGCAATTTTGGAGTCATGAAAGCGATTTTTCAGTTGCAGGAAAATAACTTTACTATAAGTCACCTTCAGGCGCAGAGGGCGGGATGGAAAACATTAAATATTTGTTCTGTCTGTTAAATCAGCAAGCTCTAGAATTTTTATTAACCCTTTCTCAGAATTAACCTTTTTTCTACTTTTCATCTTTCTTTTCTCCAATTGTTTGCTGTAAGGGACACATTTCCTGGACAAATTAAAAAATCACAAAGCATGAGGGTGGAAAAGGAACAACTTGAGGAGGTGTTTACTGATTAGTGATTAAATATTGATACGTTCTCCCTTGTTAATCCTAATGTCCACATTTGTTAACATAAGTCTAATTCAGCCACTTTTCCTTTCTTTGCGAAATCTTGCTTAGTTAAAGATTTAAATTACAAACACACAGACATAAAGGCTTTGTCACTCACCCTGTGTTCAGGTGTTGCCACACCTGTAGAATGTGTTTCTTGCTGATTCTTTTCCTTCCCTTTGAGTTTCTCTAGTGATATATCAGAAAAGGGAGAAGGCTGTGTCACTAAACATTCGTTACTCCAAACCTTTTGTGAATAAACGCACCAGCCCATAATTGAATGAACATTGCATTCTCATAGTTCCCATTAAGTTTTCAATATAGTTACATGTTAAAATGTTACCAGATCACAGCACGATTTAAAAATAACTGTAATTATAATGTTAGGCTGTATAGAAAGAGTGATAACAAAAATTCACGACACTGCAGTAGCTGTCCATAAGATAAGCAATTTTCTCACTCTCAACTGAGGAACTGACAGCTCACTGTTGCAAAGTATAAAAACTAAAAGAATATTAACAGGGCAGTTAACACCAGTAGAGGTGAACTACTAGTAAGGTGAATATTACTAGTAGTTCAACATTTTAAAAGAATATAAATCATTTGTCTCTGCCCTTTGCCAAGAAAAATGATCAAGAATGAGTAATAATGAGTAATGAAACTTTACATTAGGGGTCCCCTGCAATCATATGTATACTTAAATTCTCCAAACATTCTTCCATATGTTGTTATTTTTAAATCAATTCAATTCTATATTACTGTTAGCATTTTATGCCTCAAAATTCATTTATGGAGGAAATAATACCTGCCTATTACCTAATTTGGATTTTATACTCTTAAAAACATTTTAAAACATGGGTCTAGAGCTCAAGAAATTTTTAAATGATGATTTCCCTCAAAAAAGTATGAAATTTCTTTATGATAATTTAACTATGCATCCCTTTTGATAACCTAAGAGTTATGTTCAAAACCAACATGGTTAATATTTTATGAACTTCTTGATAAACATGCAGGTCTGTATCTTAACTGATTTTATTTTACAACTCTGAATATTAGTGCTTACAGCTGTAAATTTTGCATCACTGGTTCTTGAAAAACCTGTTTTCCTTTTTAAAATGCTAATAACCTTTATAAATGTATAAAAGCAGAGATTAATTAAATGTTAAACTTATCTACTTATACAGGTACAGTCTGTAACAAAAGGTACTTTCTCTTTACTTTGATTTTAATTTTATAACTTATTTCAAATGAATAGCAAAATAATTCATAAGCAACTGTCTATTGTTCCCGAGCTCAGTCAAAACATGTGGGTTTTACATGTCAGACTTTTCCATTTAATAGCTGATAAATGATCAATATAGATGTCTTTCAGGTGTGGTTTGTCATATCACACAAACTCTCTGCATTCTAATTAGATAATCTATTCACTATATGGTGTGTTGACAACGGAATTCAGCTTCCAGGCATCTGTTAACTCCCTTCCAAGTCCACCAAATCCCCCACCACTGGGTCTGAATTTGTCTTTCCATTAAGCCTCATTCAACTTTTCTCATCCTCAATCCATCATAGCTTCATTGTCTGGACTCCTGGGCTTTGTGTATTTTATCTGCCCTTATGGACATGGTGTATTGACTTTCTTCTTAAGAAATGTAATGCACTTGTAATTTGCATTGACAATTTCATTTTAAGCAGCTTGACATCAGGGGTCCTGCCTTTCCTGCCATTCATAGCCTTTAATAAAAACAGGCACACAACAATTGCTGCCCTACCTGTGAGCTGCATGCCAATTGATTACAGATTTCTATTAATATTGATGTCAATAAACCTTGACTAAAGTGCAGGGTATATTCTTACAGATTTGTCACAGCCAAGCCCCCACAATAAAGGTCTTTATAATTCTAGTTAGAAAAAATTATTAAAGTCCACACTTTAAATGGGACAGTCTTGAAAACAGACCACGATGATAAGGCAACTCCTTCAGCTACCGCTACTATTCCTAGATCTACAATTTCAATTAAATTGTTTTGATGAATTTAAACCAATTAACTAGAAAACAAATCACAATTGTATTACCACTTTGATTGTGTTATAGAATAAGCAAAAACCAGTATAGGTTATATCCTTCTTTATTTAATAAACATCAAAACCATGTCTAATTTTCAATTAGAATATTTCTGATAAGATGTAGATGGTTAAAACACAAATATTCCAAATAAATCTTAAATACCGATTCCATTTGAGAAAGGAATTATATGTGTTTCTTGATTAAAGTAAGATCTGACTAGAAATTTTCACTAATCGAAAGTAAAACGTTTAATATCCTCCTTCTGCATTAATGGCTGTATCTAGCCCTGCAGATACGGGTGTTAAAAAGTATTGCTGATGTTATATAATCAATTACAAGGTCTTGTGATAACCATGTGAGTATTAAACCTCTTATCTAACACTACTGTGTTATGACACAGAACTAAATTTCAAAGATGTTGTCATTAAAAAAATCTCAAATCATTTTAGAAACTCATTGGCATTTGTAGAATACTAAGGCAGTTTTCAATTCTCAAAAACAGATCCAAATTAGAATACAACCACGAGTTCTGTTTAAATAATCAACACTTTCACCAAACTTTTACAAATCAGATATATCCATTTCATTTCAGACTGTGTATGTGTGTGTTGTGTCTTAGAGACGAGGTCTCACTATGCTGCCCAGACTGGACTCGAAATCCTGGGCTCAAGAGATCCTCCCAGCTCAGCCTCTCACGGGTGCAAACCACCATGGTTGCCTGAGACTCTGTTTTAAGAATTCAATAAAAGCAGTAGGACAGAATTATATCTCAAAAAAATTAATAATAATAGGCCTAAAAAGGGAAATATTCTTTGAAAGAATCGAGTCCAGTTTAGAGCATTCAAGCAGAAAGTGCACACGGAGCAGCACTGTGGATAAAAAGGCTTGGCCGGGGAAGGGCTGGGACTGCTAACGAAGGCGTGTCCTGACCCCACGGATGCCTTACGCACAGATAGGCAGATGGGTTCCCAAGGGTTACCGGTATTGCCACTGAGTCTGTCTCGCCATGATAACACCTTCGTGCCCACATAAATTACTGTTTGATGTTTGAATTGAGTGTTGTTAATGTTGTTTAAAAATGAGCTGGTCTTCATCTGTTGCTCAGGGAATCTTTTTCTTGAAAATACTTTTAATTTTAATAGCCTCATTTTTATAATGGGCCTTGACATGTATACAAGGTCTGATGCAGTTACAGGAAAAAGGAACACTGTTGGCTCTTCCAGATGATTTGTATCAAAAATAAGGATCAAAATGGCTCACTTTATCCACAGAATTAAAAAAAAAAAACAAAAACAAGGCATGGCCTGGGGCACAAGCGGGCAAGCGAGTTTCGCTCTGGTGTGGACCAGAACTGGACAGGCATTTTAGGAACAAGCGGAGGCAGGGTTCATTCCCATGGGTGAGTTGTTCTGACGTCAGACCCTCACTTCTAAAGACCACAGATTTTAATGAGGAGAAAGCAAAGCTTTTGTCCCTGAGCCGCCTATTAAAGTGCCCAGAGGAAAAAGGAGAGCCAGAGAGCACCCACCGCTCAGGGGCCAGGCCCCGGGGCTGTTGCGCTGCCCGGCCTGAGGCACCTGCCAGTGCCCCACAAGGATGGGGCTGCTCAGTGTGGATCGCGGTCCTCCAGACTGAGTCAGCCTCAGTTGCTGGAACACACACCGTCCCTCATGTTGTGAAATGTGAGTAGAACTTTGCCCATTAAATCTTTTGAAATGGACCCTTATGAGAAATAGAACTCACAAAGGCCAAAGATAAGCAGGCTTGTGTTTTCAGCCGCGTTTGTTATCTGCATGACTCAACAGCCAGACGAAGAAATCACCAGTGTCTATCAGATTATCAGTGGAAGGGGACGTTGAGAGACAAGGCACTATGTCTTCCGCAATGCCCTGGTCACGTTCATTTTATGTGGCTCAGCAGCTGAGTTTAATAACTTCGTGCTTATGTACCACACTGCTGTGGAGTCACCAACAACGGCAAGGCGATTTCGTCCGCCTCAGGGCCTCCTTTGCACTCACGTTATTCTCCTGACAGTGCAGGATGCACGGAAGCAGTAATTTCATAAGGGTCTGATCGCTTCCAGCAGCATATGGCCAGTGAGTACAGCATGGCCAAGCACCCGGAAGTCTTCTGAATTCAAATCACTGTCTCTTCGCTGTCTCCAAGTCTCCAGCTAGATTAGTATGACCTACTGGTGGCATGAAAGTTTACTTTTTTCCTTCTCTCTCCAGCACACCAATTTTGGTGGAGATTTCCACCAGAAATTTCCCGAAATCTCTACCCAACAGTCTTGTGCTGTCCTACTCTACGTCTACTCGTGCTCAAAATAATCCTAAGTGTGGACCCTCATGCCCCTCAAATACCACACCATCATTGCTATCAGTAACAAAAAAAAAAATTTAGCATCTTAACCGTTAGTTGAAAAAATATACTAAAAAGTCAAATGTATTCTCCTGATTTGAAATATCCATAATAGATCTCAGTTTTACTTTCTACTTATTTTGAGACATTCATCTGCTGTGCCTTGAGAACCTCAGGTTGAAGGATACTGCTACAGTCACAAGGTAAATTCCAAATTAATAAAACAATACACCAAGGCTTAGTGGCATTAAATTATCTGTTAGTTTTGCTTTCCACGTCATTTTGGTTGTTTTTAAAAGGACCCAATTGGCCCATCTCCAGTATGTGCACTTGTGGTTGAACTGGGCGGCAGGGGACATCGGGGAGGTTATATGTGCGACCAGCAGTGCCACCTGGCAAGGAGCCAGAAGAAATAATCCTGCCACAGGCTGACGGTTAAGGTGGCTCCCAGGGAATCAAAGAAAGACGCTTCCGATGAGCAAACGACTTGCACATTCTGCGTGGACTTTGTTCATCCTCTCCTTCCCCAAGGGGCAGATCGCAGACCTCTGGTCCTTCAGTGAGCATCTTGGTCCAAGGGCACGTATTTTTGTATTGCATATAGGCCAACATTGCCCTAATATGCTTCTTAACACGAGTCACAAAAAAAGAAATGCATCGAGTAAAATACAGGAAAGAAAGGTGGCTTTATGGCAATTATATCATAGTTACCATTCAGCTGCTGGTGTTTTTCCATCCGTTTACGTAAAGGCCTTACCGCAGGTACACTGAGAAATATAATGCAACATCATTAACTCAGGTTCAACGCATTTGATAATAAACGTTTAGGCAATGATAACATGTGCATTCTGAGTGATTCTCCTACTTGATTAAAAAAATAGATTTGAACAACTAAAACCAAGCTAAAAATTATTTTTACCTGATAATCTTATATAATTGACAAATAAATACTGATATAATCACCTTGATTTTAATATGAAGATCTCCTAAGAATGCCTTTTTCTAATTTCTGGAATTACCTACAAGCAGTGGCATTACTTCTGCAGAAGCTGGGCAGGTTAGGAGTTGCAGAGAAGGCTTAAGATTCCTGGGGTCTCAGAATACCCCAAACTGCCAGCCTTATACACATTTTCGCTAAAAAAATGAGAATGAGTATGAATGTGTTGAAACGAAGTTAGAAGTTAAAGTGGCAGGAGGGCTCTTCAGATGAGTTATGGAAGAGTCTCCAGATAAGCGGGAGACATCGATCACATTGTCATACAGATGCAAGGCCTCTTTATTGATCACACTCTATCACATTCTTTCTAATTTTTGGAGCCTAGCAAATGCACACATTATATATCTATGGCCTATCTCACCCATCTTTTGGATCAGACTGCACTGGTGAAGGCAATGATGTTCTAAGTTTTCTACGTATTAATGCCAAGTCACTCTTTTTTGATAAAAAGTTCACTATTTTTGAAGACTCAAGAGCAAATCATGCTTGCTATAAATTCCGAAAGTCTACTTGCTTTTGTAAAAAGCATCCGGTGGTAGGCTAGAGTGAAACCTTCTTCTGTTTTTCAGCTATTTTGAGTAACCATTCCTAGCCCTCTTCCCCGAGACTGGTAAACTTGGTAATTTTATTTTTTAGGGATTCGATAAGCACAACAACCCGCAAGTGATCACAGATAGTAGGAACCCTGGAAGAGCTTAAATACAGCCCAGGTACTGCTGCCTACTTAACGTCCAGAACTGAACATGACCCCACTTACGCAGCCACTGAGGAGTGAGTGCAACCCAGGAAGAAGAAATAAACTGCTCATTCTGCCACCTTCATGCTGGCTATTCTGTGTCCCTCTCCATGAATGTGTTCATTATAAACTGCACTCAAAAATCTCAATTAATTTACTCCCATAACTACTCGTAGCAGCCCTTAGAGGCAGCTTTAATAGCTAGGATTTGGGCGCATTTCATAGATTTTGCAGACATGGATTATAAAACTGATGAAAAGCAGCTATAGAGAACAAATTAGAGCTTTCAATATCCCTTTTAGGTACATATTATGTGTTTTGTTATCTAAGGCAGAATGTTGACATTTAGTATTCTCAGATTTCTGTATTGATTAAGGCAATGCTCTTCCCATACAACAGCAAATTTATATATTAAATAGCTTTATTTTATAGCTGGGTTAGTAATACATGCTATGAAAATCTATCCCATCTGTTTTTAGTCAAACTGTATTTCTTACGTAACAGTAAAATACAAGCAAAGTCTGATCTTATTTTTTGAAATCTGATTTAAACAAATCCAACATAAACAAGTTTTCAGAAGAGAGATCTATGCAAGGAAGTAAATATATGACTCACTGAGATAGTCCCATAAATGCTGAAGATTGCTTCCTTCATTTTGAATTTGTTTCTACTGATAAAGAAGATTTCCACAAGGTTTATCAGAAACTCATTAATTATATAAAGGTATGCATTCTACATCTATCTTCCTGGTTAATTGTATAAAGCAATCTCTTTAAGCTTGACCAAAACCTTTAAAAATACAGACGCTCTTCAAGTTACATCATGGTCCCACTCTGACAAACCCATCGTAAGTTGAAAATACAAGTTGACATGCATTTAATACAACTAACCTAATGAACATCATAACTTAGCATAGCCTACCTTACATGTGCTCAGAACTATTAGCCTACAGTTGGGCAAAAGACACAAAGCCTATTTTATCATAAAGGCTCGAATATCTCTTACAGCTTTTTGAATGCTGAAAGTGAAAAACAGAATGATTGTGTGGGTCCTCAAAGTATGGTTTCCACCCAATGCCTATCAATTTCACCCCATGGTAAAATCAAAAAATCTTTATATCAAACCACCATATGTTGGAAACCATCTGCAATTCCAGTGATTCACAGTGGCTGACTGCGGTCGCTAGTCTTCACTGGATATAAATGAACATTCTCTCTCCACTTTACAATGGATTAAATGAGATATTAATAAGAGCAGACTCACACCACTCTTAGCAATTAAACCTGGAACTAACCACTTAAGTCCCAGAGCTGTCATATCTAGGTGCACTGACCCAGAAAGCACATTATAACTCTGAAGAAAACAGAATTAGTGAAAATTTGAACTTTTCAACAGATAAACTAGGTTGAAGAAGGAGAAAGGGATATATGCACCTCGGAAGTGAACATGGCACACAGACCCTAAGTGTAAAAACCTTCCAGTGCATTTATTTAGAATTTGGTCTGCAAAAGTCAACATCACATATGGTATATAGGTTCTTCTAAGAGTCTATAGCCCCACTTTGATACATACTGTTCCAAGATAAGCAAAGCGTAGCAGTTAAATGGTTTTTAATTAAGTTTTCTTTCATGTCATAGCAGGCTTGGATTTATTAGACCAATGCAGCTTCTCTGCTGGGTGTGGAAGGGCCGGGGCTAAAGCCGGGGTTTCCCAGGAGCAGGAGTCGGGAACTGCTGACTCAGTCCCTGGGCAAGGTGGTCCCCTCATGCGTCCTGAGACCTTCTTCCAACCCCACAATTCGGGCTTCTTTAGCCACTTCTGGTTTCAAAGAATCAGTTTATGTATTTATTTTTACTTTCTCTTATATGTTATCAGGTTTAACTATTTATTGTCTTCACACTTTCATTTTTTGTTTTCTAATTTTTATGATATGTATTCACCTCCTTTATTTTTAGTCTTTCTTTTTCAATATTAAAGGCATTTCTATCCATACAGTTTTCCCTGAGTTGAGGTTTTGGGGACACCATAGGTTTTAAAAATAAAATATTTCTATTTTTGTTATGTTTCTAGATGGTTTCAAATTTTAGTTTTAATATTCTCTTTGATCCATGGGTTATATAGAAATGCATTTATTAATTTCCAAATAGCTTTGAACATTTTCACCCACATTATTATTTCTTTATTTTATTTTGGGGTTACAGTAAAAGAACGTGACCTCTAAAAGCTCTGATTTTAAATTTTGAAAAGGTTCTTTTTGTCCACATATATGATCAAGTTTAATAAATGTTTGATGGGGAAGGAGCATCGGAACTGGGAGGACACACAGAAACAAAGAAAGGAGTCCTTGCTCTGAGACAGATTGCCCCTGTCCAACTCTCACTGCTACCCCTTTGCCACTGTGTGTTCCTGGACTAAACACTTGGAAAAAAAGCGTGATCTCCGCAGCCAGAACAGACCTGGTTGGGGTTGCAGTTCCGCGCACTCCAGCTGTGGGGCAGCCAGGCCCGCGCTGGGCTTCTGGCCACGTGCTGGGGGTGGCGGCACAATGGCAGAGGCGGCCGCGCGCGCAGGCACAGACCGAGAACGCTCAGAGCCCACCGCCCGCCCGCCGGCGTGGAGTTAATGCCCGCTGAGGCCACTGGGTTTATTAGCGCTGACGAATGGGCCGACTTAGAGCCCTGTGTACAGCTGATGAACTTTCAGCCCCCTCGTTATTCCCCAGGACAGCCATCGGTGTCACAAAGCGAGGAGGGAAGCCAGCCCGCGCCTGGGTTTGGGTGGCTGTTCCGAAGGAGGGCGCAGAGGTGGTGTTAGGGAAATTTCCGTGCCAGTTCTGCTTAAAACCACAAAGTAGACGCTGACACCTGTCAGCCCTGCAAGCTAAAACCGCAGAACAGTTGAGCAAAACTACAAGCCTGTACGATTGTACTATTTGTTATAAGCCTATCATAATTATACCACTTGTAAGAATTACTGTTTATTGGATAACTTTTAAATCTTTTTGCTAATTGGTTAATCATTTATACTTGTGTGTGATTTGTTAAAAGTAATCCCCCAAAAAGAGTATAAAAACTGACAAAAACCCGGAAGAGGTGCTCAGAATTTGGAGACTTGTCTCCTCTGGGCCTGCTGGCGTTAAGAGATTAAACATTGACTCTCCAGCTCTCTGCGGGCCGCTCGGTTATTCCCGGTTATTCCCCTGGGACCGGTCACTGTCACACTTGCCCTAACAGTGGGGCGGCGCACAGTCCTCTCCGAAAGTTGTCACACTTGCTTCCAAAATTAGCTTCCAGTTAGGATCTCTCCTGCTTCGTGGGCGCATCCCATCCCCAGTCCCTAAAGCTAGGAGAAATTTGGCTTTACTCGGAGTGCGTTTTCCCTCTTCTCTCTAGACCTCTCCCTCCTCTTCCTCGCCTTCTCCACCAGTGGCCGCGGCACACACTCGCCCGCTGCAGCCAGGGCCTCTTCTGGGGTGAAGCATCAGCGTTTCCACGCTTGGTGTTTTCAGAATAAGTCGTCTTAGTGATGAGCAGAGATGAAGACATCAAGGTAATTTGCTACTAGAAAATCAATGGTTTTGTCTACTCCTAGAAATCTGACTAAATGTACAATGTAAAGTTGTTGTGCAAATAGGAAAATCTTACACTCTATTCCAAGCCTGAGATTGAAGTATTTGCTCTGTTTGCTTGTTTTTGTTTTGGAGGAAATGTGTTAAACAGAAAGGCCAAACCACAAAATTTTGCATTTCATCCTTGGAGAAAGTAAATAAAATTGGACAGCAGGCTGGCGAGACGTTAGTGGTGTTTATAGACACGTGAGTCTGTGTATAACGGTTTATTTTTATTTGGTAAAAATGAAGTATATTTTTCTCTAACCATATTCTGGGTATTGAAAAAGGGAAAGAAGCCTTTTAAATATTAAATTTAAATTTTTCATAGAAGGCTTGTGTTCTATATTTAGTTAAAATAAGATTATTTAAAATCAGGTGTACAAATACTCTCAGGGTATTTGTGTGAGGGGGCGCCCAGAGGATGTTTGAAAACGGAAAAGGACTCCCTGCTCTTCCCAAATCGCCTCAGTCCGGGTGATGAGGAAGAACCAGAGATATTGCTGGTGCGGGATTTGGGGGCGGCCTAAATGCCAAGCCTCACGCCACACAGGAGAATTGTTTATTTATTTAACAAGTACTGAGCGCCCACTACGCACCAGGCATTTTGGGATATGTGAGCAAACCAAAAACTGAAACCCCCTGCTCTTGTGACGTTTGCATTCCGGAAGGGAGAACGAAAGGTCATAATACCATGAATAAGTAAATTGTGTCACATGGCAGAAGGTCCTAGGGACAATGGAGGGCTGGCGCCCCAGGGTGGGCCAGGGAGCCGCTGGGCGGGTCTGAAGCAGCGAGGCCAGGCCGGAACCGACTGGGCGGCTGGAAGGCAGTGAGGGGGGAGGGCCCAGCCTGCGAAGGGCCTGAAGGACGCCTCCACCGAGGTCCCTTTGCCTGGAGCAGACTAAGAGGACGGGGCAGAGTGGGCCCCGGACCAGAAAGGCGGCGGGGACCCCCCCACGCGGGCTGTTCAGGCCACTGACCTTGCAACCCTTCTTCATGAACCGGGGAAGCATGGGCGACTCACATGATCTCACTTTTGTTCTGGAAACTACTCACATTTTATTTTATGTATTTTTTCCCTGAACGGCTCTAGAAGGTCGGGAGTGCTGTGGGATTGGTGGCCCGGCGGGCCACGCTGTGGCTTCCCTTCCCTGTGCCAGGAGGGGCTTGCAACCTCGGAGTAGACGGAATGAACGACCCTCACAGACTCGCACAGGGGCCTCCCTCCTTCCTCAGAAATGAAACAATTCTGGAACAACTTTCAAAGAAAAAGTACAAAATCGTGCTTGAACGACCTACTTCCTTCCTTCCTGTGACGGTTAATTTATGTGTCAGCCTGACGAGGCTATGTTGCCCCAGAGTTTGGTCAAATGTGAGTTTAGATGTTGCAGTCGAGGTGTTTTGTGGACGAGATTAACATCTATTATACATCAGTTGACTCTAAGCAAAGCAGAAGACCTTCTATAGCATGGGTGGGCCCCATCCAGTCAGTTGAAGATCTTAAGAGAAAAAGGCTGAGGTCCCCTAGGGAAGACGGAACCTGCTTCTGGACAGTCTTCGGACTCAAGCGGCAACGTCTGCTCCGCTTGGGTCTCCAGCCTGCCTGGCCTGCCCTGCAGATTTTAGTCAGCACAATCGTGTGAGCCAATTCCTGAAAATGTCTCTCTCTGTCTTTGCACACACCCTCTGTATCTGTGTCTTCCCCGTCCCTGGATTCGACCAGCCTGCTCAGATTGAAAGTATGCGGGGAAAAAGCGTCTGTAGTGAACAGGTACAGACATTGTTCTTGTCGTTATTCCTGAAACAATACACTATGACAACAATGTACACAGCATGTACACTGTATTAGGTGTTATGAGTAATCTAGAGATGATTTAAAGTAAACAGGAGGGTGTTCGCAGGATACGTGCAAATACTGTGGCACTTTAGATCAGGGACTTGAGCATCCGTGGACTTCGGTATCCACGGGAGGTCATGGAACCCATCCCCCACAGACGCTGCGGGACGACAGCGTGTGTGTGCCTGTATGTGTACGCACATGTGTGTGCGTGTGTGGGTGTGTGCATGTGCGTGTGTGTGCGTGTGTGTATGTGTGCATGTGCGTGCGTGTGTGTATGTGTGCATGTGTGTGCATGTGCGTGTGCGTGTGTGCGTGCGTGTGTGTGTGTTTCCTACTAGCTCTGTTTCTCAGGAGAATCTTGACTGATACACTTCCCTATGATGCCCTCTCTGTTGTGAAGCCACCTCCTTTGTATTCAGACCTTTTTTTCTGTTCCCTGGGAAAAAAAATTCCCGTATTATATTTTTAAAAACTGTAATTTTTGATACTTCTTTTTAAAATTTAAACTAGAAGTGTGAAAGCTCAAACCCTCGTAACCATTTTATTTGGATTCCAGAATGAAGTTATTGAAAACGTCCCCCCTTCTCTTCAAGCTGCCTGCGGAAACGGTTTCCTCTCACACTTTCCGTGCCTGTCCCTGGTGCCCAGGCAGTGTCCTTGGCAGCATGAAACCCTCTCACAGTGCTCGGGCACAACCCTCATCCACCCACACTCGGCTTCTCTCACTCTCTTTCTCTCTTTGTGCTGACAGGTTTTGAACATAAGTTCTTACCAAAAAAGAAAAAAGAATCTTTCTGAATGATAAATTAGCATTCACATTCTTTCTAACATGTGGCGGAAACTCTATCCTAGCAACAGCCACCGAATCAACTGTCATCCGGCAAGGATCTCTGGTCTGTTTCCTTCTAGAAAGAGAGTTGAAACAGCCAGATTTTCCAGATTTGTTTGTGTTAAGGAATGCATTATCGGATGGGAGGTTGTCTAGAAAAAAAATCCCATTGATTTATATGGAGGTTGTGAATTTTCCTACGGATAGTTTGAAAACAGATTATGCAAGGCAGACATGTTCAGTGTGCAGCATGTGGCAGTTCAGGTAACTGTGGCCTGGAGGGCTCAGTATGAGGGGCTGTCATCTGAACCCCTCAGTTCATCCTCAGAACCACTTCGCCAGGCAGGCGGGACGGGCCTGATCTCTTGCCAGGTGAAGAGATCAGAGGAGGGGAGGTAACTGAGCTCCGTGTAAGAACTGCTATAGGCAGATAACGTTGGTTTCAGCCCGATACCCCGATCCTTACCTTGCTGTTCTTTTTGCTACGACAGCCTTGGATACTGGCAGAAAAACTAGGGCCTCACAGTGATACAGAAAAGCTGGGAAGAACCTTCTCTCAACCTTCCTGCTAAGCTCCGAGAAGGCTCCTGCACTGGGAAGACTGTTTAGAAAGGGAAAGTTTGGATCCTGACCCAGCTTTTGCCTCTCCTAGTTTGGAAATATATGTAACGTTGGACTTGTGAAATTGCTGATATTCAAGTATTTTTGACCTACGGAAATGGTATTTATTCATGGCCCAGCCTCATCCACAGCTATGCCATCTTTCACTGTCCTTTTAGGACACAGGGTCACAAGATTTCATGGGTCCAACTTAGGAATGCAGCGAGAAAAGTCTTGAAAGTGGCACCTCTGGAATAGTCTTCATCTGTGGCCACTGCGGAGTTCTCATGCTGGGTGCTGTTGAGTGCTGTTGGGTGCCTACGGTGGGTACTGCTTGGTAGCATTGAGCATTTTCAGGTACACCATCAAAACTCAGATGGAAAAAGAAAACAACTACGGGTCTCGTTTTTTGGTTTTTCTCTTAAGGAGAATAACTCTAATTGGGGAGATGTGGGGGGAAAAAAACCATCATAAAATTTCCTCTCTGAAGTTTTGGGAGTTATATAGCAAAGAGAGATTTGAGGCTAAATATAATATTTTGAAAATTGCAAAATGTAAGCAAGTTTCTGCCAAACAAGCCAAAAGAATCAGCGTTCAGCTGAGCGGTCCCCACAGAGGAAAGAAGGGGAAAATTACTCTTCCCATTTTACCAGAAGGCAGACTTCCAGCCACAACCTGAGGCACTTTCTCTAGAGACGGGCACTTCTCAAATATTATACAATAAGAGAAAAAGATAAATTCAGTCTTGTTTACATAAATTGACCTTGAATTTGAGTCTTAATCTGGGGACAATTTTTAGATAAAGATAAAGGAACCTTGGACAATTTCTACCATTGTGAAACACATGCACATAAAAAATCTCCCTTTTCAAAAATGCTATCACCTTCTACCTACATATATCTGTTTCCTCCTATATATTTTTGGGTGGCCAATTTGAAGGAAATGCTTTCATGAGCTAATATCTTTACACCGACATAGAGCCTATAATTCTGAAGACTCTTAAATTACTTTGTAAATTGCGTGTGAAAACCTCCTAGATAGAATACTTAGGGGACTTCTGATAACAGCATAGTATAGACCAACTCGTGAATCTCATTTTATGACGACAGCACCTGTATTTACAGAATGCTGCAGGGATGCCAGTTCACCTCATCCAACATGCCTGGGAAATAGTACTGGAGTCTGTATAATTAAATAAGTTTTCCAGATGTTGAGCAAAGACATTTGGTGTACAACAAGGAATAAAAAATCCAGTTTCCTAATACTTATTTCCATGTAGCTATAGAAAAAGAGACAATTTTAAAAGAAAATTTCAAAATTACATTTTTTCGGCATCAATATTAATTTCAATAATTGTCTCAGAAAAATGTTTTGTTTGCATGTGTATGTGTGGGGGCTCTGTGTGCATTTTCCCTTAAAGCAATGGTTCAGAATCATCTGGAAAATTTCTTGAAAACAGATTGCTCCCCCTCCTCTGAGTTTTTGACTCAGTAGATCTGAAGTGGGGCTGAGAATCTGCATTTCTGGTAAGTTCCCAGGTGACACTGACGCTGTCAGTCTAGCGTAAGGCTACAACTCCTTTAAAACTGTAAAGAAATCTACAGGCATTTTATGTCTTTTTTCCTTTTTCTAAGAAAAGCAAATTGTGTACAGGGTACAGCCTGCATCTGTGTGCAAGTGTTTGGAAAGACACTGGGTGTTTCCTCAGCATTGGCTCGGGTCTGCAGGTTTCAGGGGCCGTGCACGGAGGGGGTCCCCTTTACCAGGGTACGGCCACTACCACTCGTTCTGCACATAAGTGGGCGGCTGGGAAAAGTGAGAAGTTTCTTGAGATGCTGAACCAACTTGATGAGGACACATCCAGGTGTATTAATGACCATGAGTTTAATTTTTCTGAAATATGTGTCATCATCAAAGAGGGTAGGATGCCTGGCAGAGCAGGGGGTGAAGTTCTGTGAGCTATAATGAGCTCCCTCTAAGTCGTCCCTGATTTGGTTTTGACTTGTTGATTTGCCACCAATCTGTGAAAGTAGCCAAATTTATCTGTTGCTATAGAATGAATGTTTGTGCCTTCCCCCAAATTCATATGTTAAAAAACAAACCCCAGATATGGTGGTCTTAGGAGGTGGGGTCTTTGGGAGGTGATTAGGTCATGAAGGTGGAGCCTCGTGAATGGGCTTAGTACCCTTATAAAAGAGGGCCCAGAGAGCTTATGTACACTTTCTGCCACGTGAGGACACAGGGAAAAGACAGCTGTCTAGGAACCAGGAAGCCAGCCGTCACCAGACACCAAATCTGCTGGTGCCTAGATCTTGGACTTCCCAGCCTCCAGAACCGTGAGCAATAAATTTCTCTTGTTTGTAAGCCACCCACTCCATGCTATTTTGTTACAGCAGCTTGAATTGTCTCAGGCATCCATACACCATATTTGCCATCAGTGGGAACATGAAGCCAGAATCCGACTGGCTGTCAGCTGGTATGTGCCTGCCCCCAGCATGCTGGACCTGCACCTTCAGGTCCTTTAGGACGCCACCCCCATTTGCTCCCATAGACATCTACACTTTTCCCCATTATAGCATTTAACTTGTGTTAAAATTGCCTGTTAACGTGTGCTGTTCCCCACCAGAACAAGTACATGAGAGTACAGGTGGGCCGAGGCCAGGTCTGCGCTGACTGCTGCACCTGCGACGTGCAGCAGAGACCCCAGCGCAGGCGCATGGCCACGAAATCACTTGTCGAGTGGATAAATGGCAGAAAGCAAGGACGACGGACGTCGTAGACGCTAACTTACAAGGCGAGAGTTCTCTAAAAGGGATCACTTCACAAGGATTGACGCAGCTCTCAAACGACAAGAGGAAGAGTGTGTTAAACAGCAGTACGGGCGAAAAGAATGCCATCTAGAATGCAGCGAACACCTTTGGGGGAGGCGTCACTGCCACAGACTCTGAGAAACAGCCCAGTAAAGGTGCAGCGTCCAGAAAGGGAAATCAGAAAGGACTGATCGGAACATCAACAGCAAAAAGTATGTGTGCCTACACACACGCATGCACACACACACACACATTAAGACTTCGTCAAGCTAACTTTGCAGTCACACTTGTCCACACGTGCTGTGGGTGTCTGAGAGACAGAAGGGTTCATCTGGAACGTGCTTAATTTGAAACCCTGCTCATGCAATTCGAGGTCGTTTTTACTCCAGGTAACTGAAGATTAAATGCCATGTTTTATTATAATTTTTTAAATGGTACACTTTCCAAAGTCTATCATAAACCTCCCTGATTTTGTGAACTAAGCATATGCAAGACAAGTCACGCTCTGCTCCCGCCCCTGTGCGGCAACGCCGAGCGTTAGAGCTAAGGGATACAGGGCATCCAACCAAATAGCCATCGACCCTTTGGGTATAATTTATTGAAGATGCTACTCATCCAGCTTTGTATTATTTTTCCATCGTTTACCCTTCCCTGCATCTCTCTACCGCCTCGGTGACTGGTCACCTTCCACGCTGGCCTCCTCGCCGGTTCCCAAATACCCCCGGCATTGAAAAGGGAGCTCTGGGGCCTCAAGGTGGCTTTCCCTCTGCCTGGACACCGTAGTCTCCACCTCCTGCAGATTTTTCTCAAAACCCATATTCTCAACGAGTCCTCTCCAGACCACACTATGTAAGATTCAGGCCTCTCTCCACACCACTCTTCCCTTCCCTCCCCTGCTTCCTCTTTCTCTAGGACATTCATCGGCACCTGATACACCCCGTGCGTCATTATTTCCTTACTGTGTGTCCTCTCGCCAAGACCCTGAGCACGTGGTATTGCGTGCTGCTATATCCCAGAACGTAGGACCGCCTGGTACATATGGACGCTCAATAATAATTGTTGCATCAGTGAATACGTCCACTGTGGGTGAGCCCCATCCCTGCCACATGCCTGGAAATCAGCAAATGCTTGCTCAGAGGATGAGCGAATGAATCGGTGACTTTTCCGGCATCACGTCCCAGCTCTGCCACCGAAGCAGCCTTCTCCTAGGTGGTTCCCTCCCTGTTTGGCAAGCTGTCTGCACGGCTGCTACCGCTGCTGTTTGCTATTGGCAATTTATGGGATGCGTCGGCAATATATCTATTATTTATGAGTCCCCACTCCTCCGCCCCAGGCCCTTTGCTCGCTCTCGTTATGGTGTCACTGTGCTGCTGGTACGACGTTTTCCAGTCATGAGAAGGAGAATCTCCAAGAACTTGTGTTTGGATATCTTAGTTACGTTTCCCCAAAGGCCACATTCAAAGGTTAAATGAATGTAATGAATGTATGAAGTTTAACAGAACTTATTTGATGCTAAAATTACATTGTAGTTCTATATACTGTTTGATAACTTTCAATTTCTTCAAAATCTCCTCTGTCCTGGTATCAGTATTTTGAATAGCACTTCCATCAGCCGGATCAATGAGGTCACTGTGGGAACCAGGGAGTGGACAGTGACATGTTGACTTCCTGAAAGTCACCTACATGGCATATAGAAATATGTAGGATGACTTCGTTAGGTCCAAGTAGTACCCCTGTGATTTCTCGAAAGGCGTTTTACTAAATGTACTCACTAGTATGAGAAATAGGTTAAAAGATACCTTTATATCACGTATGCTGCCTTGCTCTGTGGAATCCTTAAATACCTTTGAGAATTCTAGAAGACTCAGTTTTCCTCTTCATCCACGGTTTAATTTTATGGCTAACTAAATCATTGGCACGTGTAAGAATACATTAATAGTAAACAATACTCCTTCTGTTTAAGTCTTACAGCTGCTGACTCATGGACACCTGTTAACTTGGATTTGGAAGTTCACCAAAGAGAACTATTTCATCAGCTCCATAAAACAGTTCACAACGGTGGCCTGTGTGGACAAGTCCAGCGAAAAGTCTATTCAACGCATCCTTCTGCTCGGTGGTTTATTGCGTGTGTGTTGTTTCCGTTTATAATTCCAAAGCTAACCAGGAGAAAATCAGACCTGTTGTTAACTGTGATTGCAGCTTGAATAAGGAGCATCTGCCTGTTGTTCAGTGTCGGTCCAGAGACGGGAATCCCTCCCTTCGCTCCAGAGAAAACGCACCGTGTCTGTCGCCGGACAGCTTCACCACCACCTGCACTATTCTCTTCCTCGCGTGCCCAGCCATTCACGGCACGGCCCCCTGCCACGAGTGAGGAGCCCGACAGAGGACTCCCCAAGACGCTGGGCCAGTGTGACAGGGTGGGGGGAGAGCACGGCCCCAGCCACACACCAGCTGACCGTGTCCACGCCCTTGGAGGATCCGAAGCGAGGGATGTTCTCAAAGCATTCGGCGGGCAAAGCACTGGAAGATCAGGAAGGTCACATGTTCTTTGTGAAAACCCTTAAATTTTGACATAAAATTTAAAAGTAGAATTTATAATATGATACACTTGATTCAGTGTTATACCAGATTTTAGTATGGATGAGTGGTAACAGAAGTCACTGAGAAAAAAGAAGAAGAAGAAGAAAATACTACTTAAAATGAGAAAATTCCATCCCTGAGCCTAATTGGGTTTGTGAGCAGGGCAAGAAGCAGCCGTTCCTCGATTCTAATATTGGCTCATTGGGGGACAGATCAGAAGTCACTGCAGTAGAATTCAGAGCTGCCTTTTCACCACGTACCCTCCCCCATCCTAAATGCGCACGTACACACACATGCGTGTGCACACGCACACACGCACGCACACAGGGCCGTGTCTGCAGCGTTAAGTGAGGTGTGTCCATGACGGCACTTTCTACACACTGAGGTATGGTGTGTCCAGAATCTCAACCACCCTAAAACTCTTGGGTCTTTGACAGCCAGCCCGGTGCCTGGTGAGTTGTGGGTGCTCGGTAAGTGTTCCTGCCTCGATTTCCCTGTGAGTCTGACTCCCCCAAATGCCTGCTGTCTCCAGCCTCTCTCTTTCTCATCTTTGCCCCATATTTATTGCTAATACTTTCAGCCTTTAGGTGTTGCTGGGCCAGGGGTGGGGGCCGCTGCGGCTGCATGCCCTGAGTCTGGTCTGTGAGTTTTGATTTAAACCTTGCGGTAGGTACTGAATTCTTGCAGCGGCAACATTTAAAGTTACTTGAAAGGAGGGCAGAGCACAACTTCTAAAACAAAAGACCACAACATCCTATGCATTGGTAGGGAGAGCAATAGCAGCATTTTCAATCAGACCATGAATTACATTTGTATTTGTTCTTTTGTGTCCAAGTTTTTTGTAAGTGCTTTTTATAAAACCCATGGAGAGTGCAACAGACACCAGCCATTTGGTTGAGAGCACAAACACAAACACCCGCGTGATCGGCTTGCTTGTGCGTCTGCACAGGGTGGTACCTCATTGCTTTCGGGGCACCGGCTCTTACCTAGACGTGCACATCTGTGGAGCTGCCTTCTCCACTAGCTGCTGTTATGCATGCTTCAGGAATGCTTGGGAAAACGTGAAATAGTTCGATGTGAAGGAGAGTGACATGAATTGCAGGAGCTAAAACAATAGTTCTTTCAAACGACTTTTAAAATTTGGTCTATTCAGATTGCTCTGAAGAAGGGCGTTTCAGACCCAGATAAGTTCTAGCTCACCCAGAACGACTCGGAGCAGAGCTGTTTCCCCTCTCCCTGCACTTCCTTTCTGTCCGCCCACCCGTCTGCCCCACACCCCAAGGCGCTCCAGCAGGAAGGGCCCGTCTGCCCGCTGCTTGCCGGCACCTCTCACAACCACGCCCAAGGGGGGCCCACTATTTTTAAGGTTTTATGTCCATATTACTTAGGAAGATTTCTTAACTATGGCATCAGAGTGATAAAATTGAAGGAACCTGAGATGGTTCTTTAAAATAAAGGCAAACAATCACTGCATCATATTCCACTTCGGTAAGAATCGTAGAACCACAGAATTGAGAAGACCATGAAATAAAAGGTTTCAGCTCTGAACTATTAGCCCATCTAGTGAGACAAACTGTAAATATCGTCTAACCACTGTGACCTTCCACTAGTTCCATCAGCGTGATGTGACTTCTGTTGCTGTCACTTGCTACTTGGATTGTGTTACCAAGGCAGCGACTGAAAAAACGATTCTTTCTACAAGCGTAAAATATGAAAACCAGCTACCATTTGTATAATGTATTAAGCTTTATCTTTTCTAAGTTTTTTTTATGCACTTTGTCTTGCACGACCCTATAAAATACTGTTCCCGGCTGCATGTTCCGGATGAGTGGCCTCAGATGCAGAGGTTAAGGGTTCTGGAGAGGTTTGTATTTCCTTAAACAAACACTGTATGATGTTTACCCTGTGCCGGACATTATTTTAAGTGCTTTCCAAACATTCATGCATTTAATCTTCAAACCAGTTCACGAGGTGAGGACCAGAAACTGGGGGGTACATGGAGGTCAGGAACTTGGGGTGGTCGCAGCTGGTGGGTGGCAAAGCAGGGGTGTGAACCCGGCCAGCCTAACAGTCTGACTCAGGGTTCATGCCCCGAATCCCCACCCCAGGCCAACACGTGCACACCCTACATGGAGAGACTGTGAGGTGCTTTCTCACCTGAGACGCTGAAAAGACACACCTGGGTGCCACATGGGAGTACACACTTTCCTCTTATGAAAGTGGGACTTCGGAAATTGTGTCTAGCTTCTGTCTCTTCCTCCTGTGGTGATGCACTTTAAAAAATCTAAAGAGAATTGGTTTACATGCCTTTGAAAAGAAGTCAAGGGAACAAACATGCAAGCTGGCTAATTAACACGAGCATCATTTCGATGGATCTCAGATCTGAAGGTTCATCTCAACCCCTTCTCAGAATGGACCAGCATTGAAGTGGTTTAATGGTATAACTGGTGAAGCTTCAGAAGATGTATGAAGTTGGCAACTCAGGGGGTTTCCCTGGACTTGAGGCAAAAGCAGGGAGCCCCAGCTAGGAGCAGCTGGTCTCCAGGAGCGTGTTCTAATTAATAACCACTGGTGCAGCCACGCAGTGGAGTACGTACTGATGTATGTACTGATCTAGAAAGATCTACGGGACATCTTGTCAGTTGAAGGAAGCAAGGTGGAGAACAGTGAATACATGATGCTACCTTTTGTGTAAGCAAAAAGAAAAATAACATATAGCTATATTCATATGCATTGTATAAAGAAATTCTAGAAAGCCACCCATGAATGGTTCTCTTTCCTCCCTCCGTGTGTGTGTCCAGACGGCATTGCAGTGAAAGGTGGCGGGTAGAAGTGAGTCTTCTCAAAGAATGCCTTTTTATATTGTTTTTATTTCAAATCATAGGGATTAAATTTTTTTAAAAAAAAATTTAAGTCATGTGTTAAAAACCAGGAAAAACCAAAAGCAATGTCCTCCATCAGCACGGTTTATGTAGGATACGAGGGAGATTCATGTAGAATTAACCTAGCCATTAAAATCGCTTAGACCCGGGTTTGAACATAGGCTTTGCCTCTCGTTAGCCGCGTGACTTTGATCAAACCACGCAAGCTTTGCGACAGCTCAGCTTCAGTACCTTCCAAGCAGACACAGAGACACCAGACCTCGGCGTTGTTTCAGGGGTGAAAGGGCGTGCAGTCTCTACAGTGTCTAGCCCGCAGCGTGTGCTCAGTACACTGGACACCAGAGAACTCTCTCTCAGGTGCAAGGTCTGCACTGCGCGGGGTCACAGCAAGCATTCGTCACGCGTCCCTGCGCCAGTCCGTCTAATAGGAGAGGAGTCCACTTTCGCTTTTCCTGTACCAGGCCCTTTGCATGCGCTGCAGCGCTGTGTTTGCGGGGAACATGCCCTGTAGAAAGTCGGGCGCCTCCTGCTCATGAGGCTTCCTCCTTGCTTTGGTCACACGCAGTCGGGAGAAGCGGGATGAGGCTTGGGGCTATGTCGTGACAGAGTCACGATTCTCTTCCGCACGCTACTCCTGTTTCACTCCAGTGTTAAGTGTTTCAGTCTGAGCTCTGCTCGGCCCACAGTACTAACCTCCGGTACGTTCCAAACTTGTCACATGGCCCCTATCCTCCACCTGGTTTCCTTTCACCAGAAAGGGGACAGTCTACCCTTTCTCATGGCACGTTTCTCCCAGATTCCTACATCCAATGCTTTTACAGATCGCAGTCGCTCTCCCCCGCCTGGGTTCTGGCCTCCTGCCTTCTGCCTGGCTCTGCCCCATCCCTTTTCCTTTATAAATCAGACTGGCCTCTGGCCGATGGCAGCTGCGATCCGTGCCAACCCCTTGCTCAGAACCCTGCAGTGACCCTCTTTGCTCTTGGGGGCAAGACAGACACAAACACCAGCAGAAGAGAGGGGCTTGGAGACCTGTGACTGTGGCAAGGACATGTGCCCAGCGGGGACAGACAGGATCTCTGGGCCAGTGGCCCAGGGGCTGAGCTCAGTGCTGCGGGTACAAGCAGAAGTCCTCAATGATCAAAGAATCCGGATACTGGGCGTGCCAGAGGGCCTCACGCGAGTCCTGTCTGCATTCACTGGGCGAAAGATGTGGGGATCCCTTCATGTCTTGTGGCTAAAACCTCCAGGGACTAAGAATATTGGAAGTGTTTCTCTTCAAGCCCTCAGTCAGAAAGTCCTGCTAGCAGATTTTGTGTTTAGGAGAAAACTTGTGTTTAGAAACTATCTAGGCACTAGGCACTCCCCTCTTTCCTAGAAGAACAAAGACTCTTACACAAAGGGAAAGCATTGTCTGATACAACCAGAAGTGGAACGCTGCACTTGATTTCCAAGTTCCAGCTAAGTCACGGTGCCTGCACCACAGAGATATGTCTGGAACATTTTCATATTTTGCAGGAAATGTTCTCTCTTATCATTTTAACATCATGCAGAAGACAGAATAGGTCTAGATAACCATCAATAGCCTAAAAGAGATATCAGTTCTAGGTGTCACATTTTAATTAAAAAAAAAATCATGTCCTTGCATTTGTTTGAAGTGTTGTGTCTACAAATTAGTGATACATCAACCTACTGGATTTTGCAATTTGGGTTTCACTCTGGATATCTGTACAAAGTTTAGCTCAGATGCCTATTCGTGCATTTGATTGTTTCAGAAGAATATGGTGTGAACTCATGAGTTAAGTGAAATATTTGCAATTGCACAGAGTTCTCGCAGCATGAACAGCAGACAAGCACACGACCCCCCTTCCTGTCGCGATGCTGCTCTCACGATTATCAGTATTTACAAACCTGCGACTGCTGTGTAAGAGGAGCTCAGCAATCGGTTTCGAGGACCGGATTCGTGTGAACAGTGCTCACCAATCTAAAAGGACAACATTGCATTCCCCGAATCCTGGCACCGCTTTCATTCCCCTCAGCACTAATTCTTTCCTGGGGCCAATTCACTTCAGACAAGAAGGTAAGAAGCTGAGATGTTCCTACGACCTTCCTGGGGCCATTTTCTGACTTTAAATCATACCTCCTATTCCTTAAGGCTCATAGACACTTTTAGAAGTTTTTTTTGCAGTTAATACACAATTATAGGAAATCAACTTATTTTATTTTTCTAAAATGTATTCTGGATTACATAATAATTAGTTTGAAGGAAAAATTTTACTTTTAATGGGTACAGATTGAAACATCTCACGAAACCACACACTTACGTTCGAAAATCTTCGCTAATATTAATATATGATTCAAGGCACTGTGAATATAACATAATTCAGAGCAAAAGCTGGTTGGTTCTATACCAGGCTACCTTTCTTTAGGGCAGTGCACAGGTATATCTCATTAGAAGTTAATTAAATACAGAGACAAACTTACAAAGTCAAAGAAAGAGGGAATCCTTTTGTTGTGTTGAACATTACTCTCAGGTTTAACTGCAGTGGCTACGGGCAGGGAGCGGAGAGAGTGCGGCCTCCCTCAGTTTTATTTTTAAACTATCTGCGACAGAGGATCGATGAGAAGGGAATGATGATGATAAAGAGAGATGCAAAATTAGAATGAAATCAGGCTCCAAAACAAAACAAAACAAAAACCACTCATCGAGAACATGAACTGTCCAAGAGCACGACACTGGCCGGTCAGCAGTTTCCCCCGTACTCGCCACAGCCTTCGAGTCCGTCCATTATGGGATGTTTCCCCCTATAATTCGCCCCAGGAATAAATCTCTTATTTGAAAATGAAGTCAATGGGAAATTACATT
The DNA here is from genome assembly GCA_963575035.1 of Avahi laniger. Taxonomy (NCBI): domain Eukaryota; kingdom Metazoa; phylum Chordata; class Mammalia; order Primates; family Indriidae; genus Avahi; species Avahi laniger. The sequence continues at coordinate 113,103 of CAUYSK010006950.1, read as the reverse complement.
TATTTTACAGCCGCATGTCTGTAACGCATTTCCCCCTAAAGTAAACACGTTTTCTATACAGAGACATAAATGAGATTTTTTTCCCTAAGACAAACAATACGCACGACATGAAGAGTGAGTCATTCGGGGACCGACTTCCAGCCTGGTGTGAGGAGCTGCTTCAGCTTGCACCTCTGTGAAACTGGCAAGAACTGGTTTTTCTTTTTTTTTTTTTTTAAAAAAACGCTCTCTGGAAATGGTCCTAGCAGCAAACAGCAAATGAAGAAACATCTTGTCAAGAAAATCTACGGAAAATTGGTAAGACTGGTGAGATGCTGCGGTAGTTGAACTAAGAACGCACCTGCGTCCCCTCCTCCCAGCTCGGCGAGGTGGAGACTCCCAGCCAAAAGGCTGCAGCCAAGAACACTGGCCCCTCTTGCCATCGCCCGTCCCCAGGGCTTTCTTCCCAGGAGGAGCAGGCCTCCAGAGCTCTCACCTGCCCCACGACCTGTGGCTGAGGCTAAGGACAGGTGAATGCAGCCCCGCTCTGCCCAGAGCACACGCATGGGATGGAGGCTCTACCCTGGACTTGGCACACTAGTAACAGGGCCCCATTGCCCTTGCCCAGCAGCGAGGCGGGGCTTTCACACCAGGAGAGGCAAGCCAAGAGGACCCCGGGCTGCTGCCAGTCTCCCTCCCCGACAAGTGCTCAGCTCCCAGAGCCATGGTGTCGTTCAGCAAGATTGTCCCTGTCCCCAGCCCGGCCCAAGAGCCCTGGCCCAGAGATGTGGGGGAATGGGAGGGAGAGAAGCAGGCTGCTCAACAGATAGCTCCTATTTCTTCCCAGAGGAACTGACTTCACTTGCAACACTGCCTGGAGAAGTTTAAACCTGAGGGCGCTCTCCAGAGGTGGAGGTTGCGGGGAAGGCAACTGGGAAGGGCTCTGTGCATCTGGTGATGAGACAGCAGAGAGGGTGGGATGGCCGGCCCACAACAGAGAGCCAGAGAGACGGCTGCAGGAGCCCTCCTGACATCAGAACAGACATCAGTGACCTCAGAAACTGTTCCTTCTGAAGAGCCAGAATTTAACTGGATTAGTTTGTAAGGCAATTTACGCTCCGGGGCTTTGTCAAAAACAACGGAGCAATCAGCCAGCAAGGCAGCTAGTGGGGCTTAGCAGAGGAGTACAGTCCAGGAAAGAGAGGGAGAGAGTCCTACCAGTGCCATTGTCCCCCAGGGTGACTGGCCATACCCACAGCTGTGGCTCCCTGAAGAGCAACACCAGACGCATAACACTGTGTGTGTGTGCCGAGGAGTAGGCGTCACTAAGATGACCCAGCCAGTAACCAGCTAAACAAGCAAATATCAATGACAAGCCCTGCAGGGACAGAGGACCAGTAGCCAGAGCTGCTACGCTATATTGCAGCAGTCCTTCTTATCCGATGTTTTGCTTTCCACAATTTTGGTTACCTGAGATCAACAGTGGTCTAAAAATATTAAATGAAAAATTCCAGAAATAAGTAATTCATAAGCTTTAAATTTTGCACCATTCTGAATAGTATGATGAAATCTCAAACAATTCTACTCCATCCCACCCAGAGCCTGAATCGTCCTTTGTCTGGCATAACCATGCTGTGTATGTTACCTGCCCATTAGTCACTCGACAACACCCTCAGGTATCAGACTGAAAAAACATAGTATATATAGGGTTTGCTACAATCCACAGTTTTAGGCATCCACTAGGGGTCTTGCAATGAGTCCTTCAGAAATAACAGGGAACTACTGTATCCAAAATGTCCAGATTCAAACAAAAAAATTATAAGACATGTAAAGAAACAGGAAAGTATAACTCATACACTGGAAGTGGGAGGGAGAAAGGCAAAACACAAACAGATAATAGAAATTGCTTATGAGAATGAACAAATGTCAGATTTAACAGGAGAAGATTTCAAACTAGCTGTTATAAATATGCTCACAGAACTAAAGGAAACCATGATAAAAGAAATAAAGAAAGGTGTGATGACAGTGTCACATTGAGTAAAGAATATCAATAAAGAAAAATTATTGAAAAAAAATAGCCAATTGGAAATTATAGAGGTGAAAACACAATAACTGAAATAAAAAATCCGCTAGAAGGGCTCAACAGCAGATATGCCCTGGCAGGAGAAAGAATGTGCAAACTTGATTTATAGAGATTTTGCAAGCTGAAGAAGAGACAGAAAAATACAATACAAAAAAAGGAACAGTGTCTCGGAGGAAAGTGGGATGCCATTAAGTACATCTGAATTACATCATGAAAGTACCAAAGAGAGAAAGAGAAAAGAGAAGAAGAAAATATTAAAATAAATAATGGCTAAACCTTCCCAAATTTATTGAAAAAAAAAAATCCAGAAAGGTTGATAAACTTCAAGTAGGATAAACTAAAGGAGACTCAGAAAAAGACTTGTCATAATAAAAATGCTTAAAGTCAAATACAGGAAGAAAATCTTAAAAGCAGCTGGAGAAAAATGATGCATCAGAAAAGGGAATCCCAGAAGTCAATAGCTGACTTCTCGGCAGAAACAATGGGAGCCAGAAAGCAGTGGGATGACATATTCGAAGTGCTGAAAGACAGGAAGAACTGTTAACAAACATTCTTATATCTAACAAAGCTGTATTTAAAAATAAAGGCAAAATAAAGACTTTTTTAAATGTACAAAAACTGAGATCATTTGATGCTAGCTGAACTATCTTATGAGAAATATGAAAAGAAGTTCTTCAGACTGAAAGCAAACCTCAGACTGTAATTTGAGTCCACAAGAACAAACACAGGTTACAACAGAAATGAAACTTAAAGAGATTATGCTAAGTGAAATAAGCCAGTTACAAATAGACAAATATTATACAATTTAATTTATATGAGGTTCCTAGAGTAGTCAAACAGAGACAGAAAGTAGAGTGATGTTTTCCAGGGGCTGGGAGGATGGGGTAATGTGAAGTGTTTAATGGGTCCAGAGTTTCAGTTTGGGAAGATGAAAAAGTTCTGGAGACAGATACCGGTGATGGTTGCATAACAATGTGAACATTCTTAATCCACAGAATGGTACATTTAAAAATAGGTAAAATGGTAAATTTTATGTTATGTATAAATAAATTTACCACAACAAATTAATTGCAAATACAGAAGAAAAAATGAAGAGAAAACATCCCAGGCATACCCATATGACTCAGTTACCATTCCTACTGACAGTAGTGAGTACCATTTTTTTCACAACCCTTAGAATGAGCACCTCAGAGTATTATTATATTCCTTGGGCTTTGGTTTTATGAAATCAATACTATGAAGTGGATCCCTCCTTTCTCTTTACCCTCTCATCTTTCTAATATTAAGACAAACAATGAACAAACCATGTTTCCTGAATTTTAAATACTATAAATACCTCCCCCTAAATGCCAGGGAGATTATTCACTAATAATACTAGTTGCTCATGGTTACTTTGGTTGAGGCAGTTACAGAAAAAGCAAGAACTACTTGACTCTGGTTAGTTACCTCCCCCATTTCAACAAAAAATACTATAATTAAGCCTTAAATTCCAGTGCTTTTTCTAGTTCATGAAAAATAAAAACTTCAATAAATAACCTTAATAAGAGCTAATACCTAAGAAGAAGGCAGGCAACCCAGACTGGAGCCATACAAGCCATACTTGTAAACACAAATGTGAACAGTGCCCTGGTATAGTGGCAAGTGCAAGGGGTTTGAAATCACATAGATGAAAAAATAGAGTGAAAAAAATCATTAATGAAATTTAAATGCTACATTAGAAAATATCCACTCAATTCTAAAGAAAGTAGTAAAGGAGAAATAGAAGGACAAAAGAAATATGAGATATATAAAGACCAAAAAGTAAAATGGCAGATATAAATCCAACTACATTAATAATAACATTAAATGTAAATGGGTTAACAATCCAATAAAAAAGCAAAGATTGTCAGATTATATATAAAGTGTGATCTAACTATGTCTTACATTTAGATTTAAAGATACAAATAGATTTAAAGTAAAAGGATGAAAAAAATATATCATAATAAATATCAACCCCAGGAGAGCTGGAGTGATTAGATTAATATCAGACCAAATAAACTTCAATACAAAACATGTTACTAGAACAAAAGAAGGGCATTTTATAATGATAAAAGGGCTAATCTATCAGGTATGTACAACAATTATAAAGATAAGAATCTAACAGCAGAGCACCAAAATACATGAGGCAAACCTAATGGATGTGAAAGGAGAAATAGACAATTCAACAGTAATATTGGAGACTTCAATTCCCCAATTTTAATAATGAATACAAAAATTAGACAGAAGATCAGATCAACAAAGAAATAAAAAAACTTGAATAACACTGTAAGCCAACTAGTTTATAACAGACATCTATAGAATATTCCACCCAATAACAGAATATACATTCTTCCAAGAGCACATGGAACATTCCCCAGGATAGATTATATTCTAAGCCGTAAAACAAATCTCAATAAATTTAAAAGAATAAAAATAGTGCAAAGTATTTTCTCCAGCCACAGTAAAACAAAATTAGAAATCATTATTGGAGAAATTTGGGAAACCCATAAATATGTAGAAATTAAACAACAGAAACAACCAATGAGTCAAAAACTAAAAGGACAACCAGAAAATACTTTGAGATAGATAAAAATGAATACACAACATATTAAAATTTATGGGATCCAGCCAAAGCAGTGCTTAAAGGGATATTCATAGCTGTAAATAACCTACATGAATAAAGAAGAAAATCTCAAATCAATAACCTAACCTTCTACTTTAAGACACTGGAAAAAGAAGAACAAACTAGACCTAAGGGAGCAAAAAGAAGGAAATTACAGATTAGAGTAGAAATTAATGAAACAGATTAAAAATAAGGAGAAATCAATGAAACAAAAAACTGGTACACAAATGTTTATAGCAACATTATTCATAATAGCCAAAAGGTAGAAATAAGCCAAATGTTCATCCATCGGTAAAGGGATAGATGAAATGTGGCACATCCAGACAATGAAATACCATTTGGCCGTGAAAAGGAATGAAATACTGATACAGGCTACAAAGCTGATAAACCTTGAAAACCTTACGCTAAGTGAAAGAAGCCAGTCTCAAAAGACGGGATACTATACGACTCCATTCACGTGAAAGTCCAGAATAGGAGGTTCCACAAAGACAGAAGACGGTTCTTAGAGGTGAGGGGAGGGCTCGGGGCGGGGACACTGGGAGTGAGAATTACGGCCACGGGGTTTCTTTCTGAAATAATGACAAAGCTCTAAACTGAGTATGGTGATGATTGCACATATCGTGACTATGCCAAAAACTATTAAAGTGCACATTTCACAAAGGTGAGTTGTATGGTACGCGAATGACATGTCAAATAGATCTGTTTCTTAAAAAAGATCATGTCACTTAGAGGCTCCTGACATTGGCACCTATACAGCTGTTCTTATCTTTCACCATTTTGCAGGTAACATTAAATAGAATATCAGAGTATTTGAGGGAAAGAAATCTGAAATGCCATTTATCACCCAATACATTATGTAGTTTGGGGATTGGAGAGAGTTAGTTAGACAGTCACATTTGAATTTAAATTAAGTTTTGCTGCAGAAGTATTACACTACTAGCTTATCTCCAATTTCTCAATAACATTTAAATTATGCAATTTACTAGGTTCCTGTAACCCTAGGATGATCTCCTGAGGAAGAAGTCGATGCTTAACATTTATGTGACTTTTGTCTTGGATGTAGGATGAAGTTACCATGCTGCTGATGTTATAGGTACCAAAGAGAGAAAGAAGACATTCGGAGCGTTTATCGATGCAGGCTGGCCGACAGCAGAGGCTGGGAATTGTTGGAGGCTCAACTCCGTGTGGTACCTGCAAACAGCAGGACGGAGACAGAGACCCTGGTTATAGTGCTGGATTTCCTCGTGCCTAGTGGGTTACGGTGACTTAGCTAAACGCCTTGCATGTGCACAGCAAACAGATCAGCAATCAAGTGTCCCAGTATTCCATAGACAGAGGAAAGTTATTTTGTTAAAACAAGTGATTCTGACTTCGGCTGCCTGGGAACAAATTCCTGGGAAAATAGGAAAGCTTGCCAAAGAGCCACCTGTCCAGGCACCCACTGATAGAAAGCATCCCAGGGTCTTGGGCGGCCACGTGCATTATACAAGCATGTTTCCTTTGCCTTCTGATTGTGCGCAGAACCAAAAAACCAGGGACAAAATCTGTCACTGTCAACGTTCCGTATATTTTTTCCAGAGAATGCTGCATGTGCTAGCCACTCAACGGTACACATGTGCGTTAGGGTTTTTTTGATTTGGCAAAAACTGCGTTATTGAATTTCTAACATGTTCCCACACTGTGCAGGGTTCTGGGGATATAGACGTGAATAAGAAGGTTTCTGCCACCACGAAAGCCGCAGCCTGGGCGAGGAGGGAGACATAAATAGTTGCAGAGCAGTAAGAGATGCAAGAACAAGACACCTTGTTGCCGCAAGGTGGTGGATGGTCTAGTCTTCATATGCGCACGTGTGTGTTCATGTGTGCACACACGTGTGCATGTGTTGGGAGTGGGGCTTAATAAAGCCATCATAGACCTGAGATGAGGCTTGAAGGGCAACTGCTTCTGCAGCAAAGGGAGGGAGGGTGCACGGCAGTGGGGCCCTCCGTGTCCTGGAGAAGACGACGCGTTGGGCGAACAGCTAGACGGGGAAGCTCCGAGTGCAAAGAACTGCAGCAGAAAACCACGTGAATCAGAGAACAGGTACATTTTTAAACATGATTTTCTAAAAACACCCTATCTTTTCTCCATCTCCTTCTCAAAGTGACCCTTTAACTCCCAGTGAAGCCAGACCTTGTTCCCCAGTCCCTGACGTTGGGGGCTTCTCGCCTGAGAGAGGACTTCCCAGCCGACACTTAGGGCTCGATTCCCACCTCTGATGTGCGGCCCGGGCGGCATCGCGCGCCTAAATGTGACAGAGCTGCTCTTTGGGGGACGCACGCACAGGCAGCCCAGCAAGGAACAGGGGACTTTTTGGTAGCATTTCAGAAATCCGAGTGACAAAGAGCGGACAGTTAAGATCGACTAATTCACCGCGGGAGAGTGGCCGTGGGTGGCTCACGAGTGAATGTGCTGAACTGAGCAGCGTCAGGAGATTCAGAGCGGCCAGGAGCAGAAAACGACAAAGGCCCCTGTGCCCTCGGCTGTGCCCGGGCAGCCTGCCTGTTGCCACCCGGTCTGCAGAAGGAGCTCTGCAGCTCCGTGCGCACTGCGCCATGCTCTCTCGCTGTCTGCAGTGGAGCTGCGTGCACTCCAAGCTCTGCTATTCTTAACACACGAACTGTGGTCTCGGAACCAGAACTTGCTGCGGGAAAGGTCAAATGCTGACCCTAAGCAGATGGGTGGGGACCCGCGACAGCAAGCTCTGGTGACCCCGAGGTGTCGGGTCCCCACTGTTCTTACACGTGCCTGCGCATTTTGAAAATACATTTTCATAAATCTTATTCTGCTTCTCTTAGAGGTCAAGTGCACGCATCTCACTCGAGGAACAACTCACTCTGGAGAAGTGAAGACCGTCTTGTGTCACAAGGGCCAGGATCTCGGGTTTGTTTGCAACCTTGCAAGTAATTACTTCTAATGAGACAAAACAGCAACAGCTAAGTCTAATAGCGTAACTCACACTTGCAGTCACTAGCACTACACCCGCTGTGGGGTCCAGGACAGCAGTGGTCCTGTTCCTGTCCCAGGAAGGGCCATCTCAGGAGTTCTGAGCTTGGAATGTTGGGCCCACACAATTGTGGCTTTAGCCTCTGCCTGTCCCTTTAGCACAGGGTGTGGGACCAGAACATGCGCATCACTGGACCAGGTTTTAGAGATATAAAAGGGCTTTGTGAGAAAGCCATAAAAGAACACAGAGATGAGACACACTGGCTCCTTTCGTCACTCACGCTTGCTGTTAATGTGCTTTCCTCCTTCGCGCGTTCCGGAGAAAGTCAATGCTCGGTGGAGACGGTAGATCAGCTCAAAGCTTCAACAGCGAGTTCAAACAGTCCTTTTAGACACGCAGCTAAAGGAACCCGGAGACGGATCTGATTCTCTAGAATCAGGTAAGAAACTACACCTGTGAATGCTCAGAAACTGTCCGACTTGCTGACTTACTCCAAAGATCACCCTGTGCCTTGCTCCGTGCTTTAGGCCAAGAGCAGTGAACGTGACCTGACCTTCCCTGAGTCCCATCTCCCTCCGCCACCCTGGCTGGTCCTTCCCTCCCAGCAGCCCCCATCTCCCGGACCCAGGCTCCCCTACTCCATCCCTGCCCAGCATCAGCTGTGGCTGCAGCCGCCTCTCCTTGTTTTCAAATCCCTGGAGAGTCTCCTGGAGGAAGTATCGGGGGCTCGTATCACAGCAGTAAGGATGTGACTTCTCAAGTCACAGAAGCAGATCCCAAAGATGAATGGATGAGACAATTAGTTGCAGGAGTAATCAGGTCACGGAAAATGCAGCTTCTAGCACTTTCTTTTCCCACACGTTTTTCGAGGCTGCTGTACACACCCAAACACATTCACACTCGTTCACCAAGGAGGGGGTAAACTCAGCTGCGGCAGCGTCACCTACGACAGCATGTTGTATCCTAACAGAGAAATTCTGTATACATTTGGGAACTGGCTCAAGTTCTCAGGCTCTGGGCCAGAACAAACCGTGGGCGTTGTTGGCTGTGGTCCTTGAACAATCCCCACAGCCAGATGAACAGACTCGCACCACGGCAGCAGCTCTGGAAGGATCCACGTGTGCGCCTTCAAAGACGCAGTCGCGTGGTGATCAGGAGGGGAACGGGGAGCAGCGCATGAGACGCCCATTTGAGTATAAACGGAACCTGCCACACTGCGGCCCAGCCCAGGAGCGTGGGAGACACACGGCCAAGATAACACCGACCAACACGGCAGCAGGAATAACAGGAGTATAAATTTTGCAGCAACCTGGGATGTTTTTGTGTGTGGAGTCCTTTCCAAGAAGAGTTTACAGAGAGATCGCATACGTTATGCTGTCCGTCACCACTGAAACCCTTACAGGCATGTCAGTTCTTACCCTCACACGTGCAAATACACCCACGTGTTCATGGTTAAGCGGGTGGGCGGGGGAGTCAATGAAATTTCATCAACAGCAAAAAAAAAAATCTGTTGATTGGGTTTTGTGAACAGGTTTCACTGAACAGGCACTATCCCTTTTGGCAGATCTCTGAGAAGAGCAAGAGAGTAAAATAAACACACGAAGAGATGCAAAAACAAACAGATAAACAAAAACATCTTTCCTGTTACGCACTTGATCATCTCATGCCTTTTGCTCAAGAAAAAAATAACAAACTAACTCCATCTTCGATCAATAAAAGCTGTGGTGTCTGCCAGGTTTTCCCCGTGTCCGACTCTGCCCCACCCTTCAGATCTCCCGCGGGTTGTGTTCACACAGGGTGTCTCTCAGGGTGGGTGCCTGACACTGCGTGTGCTCTGAAAGCACCAGGGACCAGGCGTGCCGTGCACAGAGCCCAGGCTGGGAAGCAAGGCTCGGGCAACCTGCTTGCTGGGTCTGAATCCAGGCTGCCTGTACTCCTGAGACAGGCGAGGTCAAGAACAGGTGGAGATCATTTCAGCTGCGAACAATCGGCCCATGGTTAAATTCCTCAGGAAGGAGACCGGTCTTCCAAGTGTGGCCTTCCTGCCACGGCAGAGCCCAGGCCCCCAGCCCACCCTGCGAGAGCAGACTCAGGGATGGGACCCAAGAATTCTTGCAAAGCTTTCTAAGACAAAATCTTTTAAACCAGGGATACTGTTTTAGACTTCGTTAACTCCCCACAGTGCCTAGCATGGTGCCGGATGCAAAGCAGGTCTTCAGAAAGTGCTCATTGGAGTGGTAAGGCAAATCCCGTGAATTCAAGGGATGGTTCACATGGTTGTAACAGAATCGTGCCATGTCGAGTATAAATGACAGCGAGCAGAACTTCAGCTTGAAAATTATTCATACATATCTCTTGGTTGTAATTCATATCTCTTTTAATATATAAGATGGCTATTATCATTTAGGTAATAGATTTTTAATAAAAGGCAAAATACGGTGTCTATTATTTTTAAAAAGATGGTAAAACTTTAAAAATGTTACAATTGTCTGTGCACTATCAAGACAGTAAATAAAGCAATCATTGGGAATTTATTTGCACTCAAAATGTGAATTTCCCTCTCCCTCCAAAAAGAATGGAGATTACTTATAACTATAACAGAGGTACAACAAGAGAGAAGGAAAAATGGATTTACCCAACTCAAATTCTAAGCTGCAATAGATGGTTCCTGTTGTTAGTAGTCAATGGGGCAGTGACGTGCTCTTCCAAGCTCTTGGAGGGAAAAAAATGCCTGTCCTCTGAGAGGGCAGCCACACTCCCAGTACGTAACTCCTCTAGGAAGAGCGGAGATAGTGCCACACCCTAGGAACACGCAGAGGGAGCGTGGGCTGGAGGAAGCTGGCTTCAGACGTGCACGTGTTAGGTGAACACGGCTCTGCAGGGGGAGAAGATAAAGTCTGAGAGGCAAAAGCAAGTCACCAGGAACATTTTCTCATCTGGGCAGTGAGGATATTTCAGCATTGCTGTGGGGTAGATAAAACATCCTTCAGGAGAGCTGTCTCCCTGTGCCTCAATCCCATGCTCGCTAAGCAACTTCTGATTACTGTTTCTGCTTCCTAGACATCTCAACACCGGGACAGAGGTTTCCATGGATCAAAGGCGGGAACATGCTGGCTGCTAGAAAGAGATTATTGCCATTGTACATCCATCGATTCGCGTTCTGATGAACTCAGAGGGTACCGGAAGTCTGATATTATGGAGTTAATTAATAAAGTCCAAATTCTGTTCCTGCAAAGCGAAGGGTAGGAACTGGACAGAGCTGAAGTCGCTGTCCCTCCCCCAGACGGCCAGTGTACTTGTGTACAAGGAGGCCACCTCCTTGGCCTCGTGTTAACCCCTTCGCCCCATCAAAATGTCAAAGTCTGTGACCAAATTGATACATTTTCCTAGAGCTTCCGAGGTAGCCCAGACAAAAAGAGAAACCGTGGAGGGTAATGAATCTTCATTACCTGATAGAAGAACGCATTGTGAACCAATATTAGGAGATGTTAAATCCTATTTTCATTTACCACCCATTTCTCCTGGGGAGAAAAAGACTTATGAATAAGAGATTTACATGGTTTCACCCAAGGGAAAGTGGATTTTTCACAAGAGTTTTTAAAAGATGAAGCATTGTTCTCAGCCTTAACCCCAGGGCCATCCCTATCAGAATCTCGCTGAACAAAATCGGGACCTCCCCTCCCTGCCAGCTATCGTCCCACTTCTTTACTGCAAGAGTTATCTGCACTGGCCGCCCCCTCCCTTCACCCCTGGAACCTCTCCCGTCCCTTCCCTCCCTGGCCCGCGCTGGACAGCTCTGATCAAGGTCACCACGGACTCCGCATTGCCAATTCCTCCGTCCGTCCCGCTGCCTTTGTCTCTGTTGCTCACTTTCTCCTTGAAGCGCTTCCTGCGCTTGGTTGGAGGCCACCACCCGGCCTCCCTCTTTCCTCTCGGCCTTCTGTTGGGGGCAGCTCCTCCTCCCCAATCCGCAGGCTGGGTGCTCCGGGCTCACTCTGCAGCTGCTCTGTCTCAGGGGGCTCAACCAGGAGGACAAGTGGAGATGCCACTATCTTCTTAGGACGCCCACATTCCGGGCGTCATCTCTCCTTCCCTCACGGGACCTCTACTCCCAGCTGGCTCTCCTGCGGCCCATTCCACACGAGACTGAGGGTCCCTCAAAAGGACATGTCACATCACTTCATTCTTTTGCTCCAAAGTTTCTAAAGTTTCCCCAACGCTTGAAGACCAAACCCTGTGGCCTCCAAGGACGGTCAGACTTGCCCCTTCCTCTGCCTGTGGCCTCCTCTCCACGGCTTTCCCTGTGCTCACTGCACCGTGGCCGCCTCGCCTTCCTGCTCCGCTCTCAACGGGCCAGCCCGGACCTGCGTCACCGCCGTGGCACATGCTCTGGCCTCTGCCCAGCGTTCTTTGCCCACATCTTCACACGGCGGCCTCGAGTCTCTGCGACACCGCCCGCTCTGAGACTCCAGCCCCACTCTGACCTCACGGAGCTCTGGGGACGCTCACACTGTCCCTTCTGGGAACTTGCCACTCCCCGGAACTCTAGCACACACTCGCTTCTTAGGCCTCTTCTCCGGTAGAACGTGAGCACCCATCTCGGTCCTACCTGCATCCCCGGGACCAGCACACACAGCAGGGGCCGCGCAGCGACTACGGAACAGTGAACCAGCGTCACCGCTTGAGGTAAAGGGAGTCTTCCACTGGCTGTGCGCAAAGTCCTTTTCGTTTTTATCAATATGTAAAAATAGTGAAGAAGTTACAGTGTTTTCTTATTATAAACATGCCTAAATATACAAACTGATCACTTTTAAAGATAGCCACCACCTTCTCTACCTTAGACACAGAGAGAAAAGCATATTTGTTTTATATTTTAGGAATTTTGCTCCCAAAGTTCCAATCATCCTATTTCATAAAAATTTATAATAAATCATGAACTTTTTGTTAGCACTTAGTTTAGCAGGAAAAACCATCAGATAAATGGAAGGTAAATTATTTCCACATTGAAAGTGTCCTTGTCCTTGCTTGTTAGTGAGTAAGGATGTTATTTTCCATTGTAATGTTAAATTGCTAATTTGGCAGCTGTATTTATCAAGAAAGTGCCTGGCCGAACTTCAAAAAATAAAAGGGAAAAAAATACAAAGTGCTTAAAAAATTCACAGAAGGTCACGTCTGTATTCCTGGCTCTATTCTAACATGGATAATTCCCATGACTTTCCCAATCACGAACAATTTTCTCAGCCACTTTGTCTGTGAGGTCCCAGCTCAGAACCATGAGAGAATTCAGGGAAGGCTGGAACAGTGCGAAGGGAGGTGGAATGTTACAGCGTCTTTTTACCTGCCGCGTTGCAGGACTCCGGAGTGCCTTCTGCTGGGTCATCGCTCATCTGCTCCTGGGGGTCTGTCCTCCGCAGAGCCAGCAGCGCGGGTCCTTTGCCCCCACCCTTACGGGTGAAGGAGAGGCAGCTGGCTGGAGAGAGCAAGAAGGATATGACGTCAACGTGAGGTTCTGCTAAATGCACCATCATAGTCGGAAGCAGGGCTTTCCCTGGAAATTTCCAAGCTCACATAGATAATTTATAGAGGTAAGTATAGTGCGACCTGGGCTCCAATTGGCCCTTCATTTTGGGCCCCTCTGGCACCGTTACAGAGAGTGCGAATCAGGGTAAACAAAGGCAGACTGTCATCAGAATGTGGGCATACACACACAAACCGCCGTGTAAGTACCGCTCCAAATGACTGATCCAGAGTCTAAGGACCAGAAACGTACTTTAGCTAGAACATCTGCTTCTGGGCTTGGTCTTGTCCAACGCACTCTGAGAGTCAGCTATCTGGAGGGCTCTAAGAGTTACACTGCCCTTGCAGATTTCCCGGGGGGAATTCAGTTAAGCCTGCACTTTCTAGAGCCTCCAACCAGACCCAAACTGCAAGGAACATGAGTGTGTGGATCTCAGTGAAGTGGAGTTGACGAGATGAAGGAAGACGAGGCATGAAGAGAACGAGCTGGACTCAGTCTGCTTGTCTCAGACATACTGACCCATGTTCAGTGTAGGTCCCGCCTCCCGGGAGCAACCTGGGAGTTGTGCTGATTCACTCATCAGACCCCCGGATCTCAAGCACATTTGTGAGACACGGCCATGCCTGGGATTATATTTTCTGTAGCTTACTGTAAAACGCTTCTGACGTGTGTCATCGAGCAGGGTGCCTCAAATGCTAACTGATCGCCCCGAGGATGAAAACTAAAGCTGACTCACACACTCTACATCCCGCTGTTCGTTCTGAAGCATTGTATTGTAAGCTACAGGAAATATAATCCCAGGCATGGCCATGTCTCAGAAATGTGTTTGAGAGCCGGGGTCTGAAGGGTGAACACAGCTTCTGGGTTGCTCTTGGGAGGCGAGACCTATGCTAAACAGGGGTCAGAAGTCCTGGGCTGGACCCTGATTTCCCCATGTCTCCTCCTCTGTGGAATCACAGACGTTGCTACCACAGATCTCTTTCTCCCAAGGCGTATCCATCCTACCTGAACAGGGGGGTCCCTTTCCTCTCCACGCCCTGCCTGGGAGTTCGATGTGACCCTAAGTATAGGCTTATGGACCCCAGAAGGCCTCCCCTTGCCTTCTGCGCTGCAGTGCTGCCTATGCTCTGAGGACAAACAAGGAGAACAGGAGTGCTCTAGCAGAGAGGCCTATGGACGTCGCTGCGCCTCAGTGTGGTTCTCACGCAGACTGGACGGAGCCCAAGCGCCTGGGTTCCAGCCCTGCATCCCAGGATGCAGCTTGCAGAGACCGCACCCAGCAGATGGCCGGGGAGTCCTCCCGACCATTTGGGCAGAGTGAGGGTCCTTTCCGATACTGAAGTACAGAGTCTCACAACCGCCACATTCACAAATGGTTTATTTATAACTGATTTGGTTTATGAAACTCACAATATGATCGCTTTATAGCATTTCCTTCTCTTTCTTTTTTTTCTCTGAATCCACTCCTGCATAGCGTGGGCCCTGCGAGGCGGCTGCTCCGGGATTAAAGCAAGCCCCCTGGACCTCCGGGGAAGCGGGTCCAGGTGAAGGAGCCGAAACCGAGTGTCCGCCTGTCTTTTAATAGGAAGGGGGCAGCCACTGCACCGGAGGTCACAAGCAGGTTCCCAAGGACTGGGCTTGAGGGAAAGATACTGGGCTGGAAGACGCACCATCGGAGGCTCGGGGAGCAGTTCCGGAGTGAAGACGGGATGAAGGCGGGGGCCATGCTGGGTTTGGGCGAGGAGTGGAAGCTGGAGGGGGCAGACCCTGCGGAGGGGTGCAGGACCACCCCTTCCCTCTGCGCCTGGGAAAAGAGGAGACGGGTGCAGACAAAAATCCCATCACGGAGAAAATAAGGGAGAGGAGATGCACGTGGCGGTTTTGAACGTCTGAGCCAAATGAAATATCTGGGAACCAAAGTCTTTTCTTTTTAATGACTACTCTTGATTTTCTAAAAAATTACTTTTTAAAATCGTGGTAGAATACACATGACCTAAAATGTACCATTTTAGCCACTTCGAAGCACTCGGGCCTGCGGCCTGAGCACACCGGCACTGCTCCGCCGTCACCGCCACGCGTCCCAGAGCCTTCGTCCTGCAAACCTGAGACGCTGACCCCATTCGACGCCCACTGCCCCTCCGCCTTCGGTCCCTGAAAACCGCTGTTTCTCTTCCGGTTTCCATGAACTTAACTCCTCTCGGCACCTCCTATCGGTGGAGCCACGCGGTATTTGTCTTTTCGTGACTGGCTTATTTTACTTAACGTAATGTCCTCAAGATTCCTCCCTGTCGTAGCGTGCGGCAGAATCTCCTTCCTTTGAAAGGCTGAATTCTGCTCATGGTGTGCGCATACCACGGTCCTGCACTCATTCGCCCACGGGGGACAGGGGCTGCTTCTGCCTTGTCGCCGTTGTGACCAATGCTGCTGTGGAGCGCTGGGAAACGTCTCTCCGGCCCCCGCCTTCGTGTGTGCTGAGTGGGGTCCACAGGGGAAGTGCCGGACCGCGTAGAGACCCATGTTTAACCTTCCGAGGTTCACCACGCTGGTCCCCACGGGCGCTGCTCCGTCTCACATTCCCACCAGCGACGAACGGGGCTCCAGTTTTCCACATCCTCACTGACGCTTGGTATTTTCTGTTGTTTGTTTGTTTGTTTTGATAATAGCCATCCTAATGGGTGTGGGGTGCTATCGCACTGTGGTTCTGGCATTTTTCTAATGATTAGTGATGTCGAACATCTTTTCGTGTGCTTCTTGGCCATTTGTATATCTTTTTTGGAGAAATGTCTATTCAAGTCCTTTGCCCATTTTAAATCAGGATGTCTGGGACATCTTTGTTGTTAAGTTATAAGAATTCTTTATATTATATAATCTGAATAACAATCCCTTATCAGGTATATGGTTCGTGAATATGTTCTTCCGTTTCACGGGTTCCTTCTCCCTTTGCTGGTGGCGTCCTGCGACGCACAAAAGCTTTAATGTCGAAGTTCACCTCATTCCTTGTTTCTGTTGCCTGTGCTTTTGGTGTCATAGCCGAGAAATTATTGCCAAATTCAATGTCATAATGCTTTCCCTCATGTTTTCTTCTAAGAGTTTTATAGTTTTCGTGCTTACTTTTAGGTCTTTGGTCTATTTTGAGCATTTTTAAAAATGTGGAACACTTCATAAATTTGTGTGTCATCCTCGTGTAGGAGCCAGGCTAATCTCTCTCTAGTTCCAATTTTAGTAAATGTGCTGCCAAAGCAACTAAAGAAAATCCTTGAAAAAAATGCATTATTATAAATGTATGACAATAAATTTTGTGTATGAAACACTGTCCCCTTCCCCAGAAGAAACAAAGGGTTTATGCCTCAGAGAAAGTAAGGCAGAGAGAGTCAGATCCGCTGTGCGTAGGCAGGAAGGGCAGAGCAGGAGCTCGGGGAGCGGCAACACACACTACCGCCAGCCGCTCCCCTCCCACCCAGTGGCCCAACCTGCCTCTCGCATCCTGCTCCTGGAACGTGTGCACCGCCCAGGCTCACCCTCCAGCCTCCCTCGCCCTCCCTGGAGGTAGGAGAGCTTTGCCTGGAAGACCTGAACTGTGCCAAAGACCCACAGTTACTGAACATGGGGGGCCGTCTCCCCACACAATCACCCCACAGCAAGCTCCCCAGGCAACGCTCCCTGATCGCCCTCCACCCCCAACAGAGCTTCCCACCTGCACTGTAGTGCCTCACTCTTAAATAGGAGAGAAACTTGAAAAGAAACCATACAGGGAGGAAAAAATGTTATTTACACTATAATATTCTCAGAGGGAGAAGAAAAGATACTGCATTCATAGTGAAAAGAATGCTGGAGAACAGTGAATTTTTGGAAATTAAAAATGGAATACTAAAAATTTTAGAAATCAACAAAGAGTTTGAGGGATAACATTGAAGGAAGCCTCCAGAAAACAGAAGAAAAACACGAAGATGGCAAAAGGAGAGGCAAAATAAGAAAATACGAGGATTAATTCAGCACAGGAAAGGAAAAAGCAACTGGGGAAAACACATTAGTAAAGAAGCAGCAGGAAAATCACCCAGAACTGAGTACACAACTCTCCATGTCAGTGACAGGTCACAGGTCACGTGCGCAGGGCGACAGATTGAAAGGGGCTGGCCCCAGGGCACACTAACCCTAAGCCTCCTGAATCTACCAGCAGGGATCTGGAAAAGAGCCCAAGGGTTCCGCGGGAAGGCAGCCCCGCGGAGCGAAGGAAGAAGAGCGGTTCTCCACGTCTCCAGGCCGTTATCAGACACCAGCGCGCAGCGGAGCAGAGGGAGGAGAATTCAGATGAAACTGAGCTTCACCTGGGATTCTGTCCTCCCTGAAAACATGACGGAGGGAAGGATTTTCAGACATCAAGTCTCAAAACACTTACTCCCAGGCACCCTTTGTCAGGAAGCTACCAGATGATGTGCGCTGCTGGATTGAGGGCACGAACCAAGCGTTAAAGCAGAGAGACTTCCCAGAACGAGGGTGACAGGAGGTCCTGGGACAACAGATGTTGGCTCTGTGACAGAGTGTTTTAAAGAAAATTTGGTATAGTTAAAAAAACTAAGCACACAGAAAAACAAGGCTAACTAATTGCAGAGAAAATAAAAATTGAACAAGGGAAAAAATGGAACTCCAGCACCCTCTTTGGCTCAGGCATGAGGAATATTTACACGGGCCAAATAATGTGAATGCCGCACCTTTAGCCAGCAACCGTGAACACGGCACCCTGAGCCCTCGGGGGTGCGCGAAGCACGTGTGTGGGAAGGGGTGCCTGCTCTATGGCAGAAACGCGACAGAAAACATCGAAAAATCACCAAGAAACAGTGGTGTAACACATTATCTACAAAAAATAAAATAAATATCTGAAACAATAGAAATAAGAGGCTTGGAAGTGGCTGTTTCTTGGGGCGAGACAGAAGGATGCGGAGGAGGAAGAGGATGCTTCTGTGTTTTGTTCTAAGAATTTCACTGCTGTTTAATTTTTTAAAAAATGGTCATATCTTACTTTGGGGTGATTTTTGTACTTATTTATACTTTTCTGAATTTCAGCGTGCCCTACTATCGGGGTCACCTATAGTTCGTGAAAGCACCAAGTGCAAATGAAGAAAAGGCTTCCTCTGGGGCGGAAGCGGCCTGGGCCGGCATGCATGACCCACGGGGAGCAGAAGGCTGGGTTTCAGCCCCTCTTCTTCCTTAAGTGGGTGATCTTACGCAGGGCATGGCTGGAAACTATACATGGCGGCCCTGCTCTAAAATGTAAGCGCTGCTATTATAACAGTGTGAATTAGGGGAAAAAAGAAATAAAAAATGGGACCAAGAAAAACCTATCCGAAATTCTCCTAAGATCAAGTCTCATATCATAAAATGTCCTGTGAGGCAGGTATTTTTTAAACTTCTGATTTGAATGTGAACACTTGCAATAATAGATAATGGCTGAAATTAACACCCATCAGTCTAATGCCCTGAGAAATGCCCTTGAGTAGCACAGAATTTGGTTGACCTGGTTAAACACTCATCCTTACAAAAGAAGGCACAGCCAGGCGTGTTTTTAGTTTGGTGTGAATCCATGACGTGATGTGACTGCTGAGAGGTAGGGAGCTCTCAAGGGATTTCAGGATGAGTCAATGCAAGTCCAGTCTCCAGAAACAGCAGATGGACCCAACCATGCTGTGCTCTGGCTGGTCACATACGGAGTGATGCTCTCGGTTCTGGGGTCCTCGGGGGCTAAGCAGGTCATTGATTGTGTCCAAAGAGGAGGTCCACACTGTTCACAAATGTGGAAGGCATTTTACATAAGGAAGAATCTTTAAGTGGCAAAGAGAAATCACATAGCGAGCAGGTACAGATAGTTAGCTGATAATTGTCTTAGAAATTAAGAACGTCATACAGGAGAGTAGCATATTAGACCTTTAATGGAGCAGGTTAAAGAATTAAGTGGAGAGAGATAGAATCAATATGAGAAAGGATTTACTAACTCAAATGGAGCTATTCAAAAATAAAATGTGTTGTCTGTCAATGCTGCAATTAAAACCAGGCCCCCAGGGCTGGCGTGGGAAGGCAAAGTCTACGGGGCTTTCCTGACCTGGCTGAGACCAGCTTCCAGCGTGAAGTATTTATGATTTATTTAACGCACTTATCACGTCCCCTGAAGCTTCAGCTGTGAAATTACACTTCAAAAAATATTTGGTCTGGGTGTTTGGTAAGGGACGATTTCATCTCTGATCCAATTCCTTATTTCTTAACTTGGAAACTCTATATTGCTTCTTATTTGCTTCAAGGAAAATGATATTTTGGGGAATGAATTAAGATCCAGGAGAATTTCCTAAGAACTGCACGGGACAGACCTTTTGTCATTCTCATTTCCTGTCCATACTCTAAGAGCCTCTTACACACTGTGACATCACAAGTCGTTCCAGATTCCATCAGTGTCCACAATGAACGAAGATGAAATAGCATCCAGATGCCGCTTCTGGCACACAGCTCCTTGGCAGGAACAGTGAACAGAGCGGGGAGGATGCTCACCAGTTTCCCCGAAGATACTCGTTCGTTTGGGAGAGGCTGCCGTCTCTTCCGCTCACCAAGTGCTCAGTTTCCGCTTGTAGCTTCGCTGTCTGTGCAGACATCACCGGTCTCATATATTTTTGTTTTCCTTCTTTTAATTGACTGTAATATTTTAAATGACATAAAGAGAATATGGCCTAATAAAAAAAGATACTGATATATAAATTAAGAGAAGCTGAGACTCTAATAAAATTCCTAAAACTGCTAAAAATTCCCTCTGAGAGCTAGTTATTACAATCTTGCCACATCTAGCTATGAAACATTGGTTCTGAAATTATGCATTTCATGGCATTGTACGATTTTCTAAATTCTAAGGTAATTTCTTAAATCAGAGCTTAACCACAAATTTGTATATTTAATAAAAAAGACAGTTTTCCCAAATTTTTCAGGCAATATAGAATTGTTTACATTATTATGTCAGGTTATTCTGCCTGATTAATCTCATCTTCATAGTTGATAAACTTTATGGAGATCGATTTCCAAAGTGTGTCCGGCGCTGTGAGATAAAACTAATCTGACGAGTTTCCCTTGCTGTGTGTATCACTGTCGGCAGAACAGATAACCCAGTCCTGCTCCACATGCTCGTAATTATGACACACCTTTTAGAAGGTTAATTCTAACTCGTATTCACCTCGAGCAATACCAGGTAAAATAAGATACAATAGTCCTCCCCCCTTATCCACCAGGGGTATGTTCCAAGACCCCCAATGGATGCCTGAAACCATGGCTAGGACTGACCCTATGCATACTCTGTTTTTTCCCATACTGATACATTTATGATAAGGTTTAATTTAAAAATTGGGCACTGTAAGAGATTAGCAACAATAACTAATAATAAAATACAATTATAACAATATACTACAATAAAAATTATGTGAATGTGTGCACACGCTTGCTAGTGTGCTCTCTCTCTCTCAAAATACCGAAATATTTTCAGACCACAGTTGACCGGGGGTCACCGAAACCACAGAAGGCAAAACCCTGGATGAGGAGGGGGCGGCTACTGTACTTGTGGGGTCTGGTGAAGACGTGTCTATGTATGCAGAAAGTTCGGAGTCTTTACTGAGCACGCTAAAATACCAGAGCTCACGTCATGTTATACCTTTCGGATGAAACAACGTGAGATCCTATTGATCTTATAAATCCTTAAATAAATTTGTTCCAAATATATACACACACACACAGAGACACACATAGATAGCATCCAGAATCTTAATTTGAACTGTTTTTGCTTGAATTCAATATAATAAAATTCAATAAAATAAAAATCCATTCGGTATAACCAGAATTTGAACACAGGGTCCATGAGCACCCGAGCTTTGTAGAACAAAGGCTGGACCAGGCCACATGACGTCCACTGACCTACGGTCTGCCTGAGACAAACACCCTACTGATTACCTCGAAGGGCCGTGGTGACAGCCACACAGCAGCGTGCCGTGGGACGCCCAGCAGGTGAGTCTCCCAGAGAGGAGCGCCAAGGCCATGGGCCCCTGGCCCGCAGCGATCTTAGAATGCCGAGACTTGTCTCGGCAATGCCAGTGCTTGGCTGTTGCCCCCGGCCAGTTCTCCATGTGCTTTCTCTGTCCTTTGTTTTCTCGGTGTCTAGAGGGAGCACTTGCCATATGTGTACAAAGGTCTCCAACTTCTTTATTTATAATATGACGCATGCTGCAAAAACAGTGAGGTTTCCTCGTCCTACTTCACGTGAAACGCCATGTGCTCTCGCCCGGGGAGGATTTGCTCCCGACACGCAGGCAGGGAGCAGCGAAGCTGCAATTCCAGCTCTCGCCTGCCCTGCCCGGCGCCCAGGCCAGGCCGCGCCAATTCCGGGTCCCGCGGCGCTCAAAACAGAACATGTTTTGCTATCGTCGTGACAATTCTCTACTTAAACTCTGTACTTTAGAAACAGCAGGGACATGAATAACCAACCCTAGCCTCTTCCAGAGAAGTAAGGTAGGACCTGCATTTTAACGATCTCATTTTGAGCTTTGTTTACGACACAAACTCTGTTTCTGTTTAGTTGTCTCCAATTGGTGACGTCAACACTTTTAAGCCAATTTTGAACGTGTGGAAATAAATAAGAAATAAAATAAAGGTTTGATTATTTCTTTATTTTCCCTTGGAAGTCAGTCTAAGGGAAATTTATTCAAATAATAAATCCCTCTGAGAGATACTGATAAAAAAAAAAAGACGGTTTCACCGAGAAGTGCAAGTCATGAGTTACATAAGCTGTTCCAGAGTCAGGGCTGCTCGGGGTTTTCACTGTGAGCGAGGGGCTTAAAGTCTGTGGCCCACAATCCACCAAAACTGAGGTAAGACGAGTGAATATTATTTAGGACACTACTGTACATAAATTACCCTTATTTGTGTGCACAGACAGGGTTCGCAATGCGCAGATTTTATGCCGAGAGTCTTTCCCGTACACTTGCTGTGCAAAATTGGAGATTTTATTTAAACTGATAGGATCACAGATGTTAGCTCTGGAAAAGACAGTAGAAGTCACCTAGTCTAATCTAGGGGCTCAGAATTTTCATCTATGAAACGAGGTTATAAAATCCCTCTCCTGAGGGCTGTTTTGAGCCTAAGAAGCGTGGCTCAGATGTGAAGGTGTATTGAGAACATTGAAAGAGCTGTACAAATATGGTATTAAATTATTGGCCTTATTATCATGATTATGATAGAGCCGCAGGCAGACAGCTAGACCTTCAGGAAAAGTCTAGCTAAAAATCAGGCTTGCAATCTTGCCTTTACAATCCTCACATCATTAGTGTTCCTTTTCCATATCCTTTGGGGCTTCATGTAGTCATTTAGTTGTTTAACATGCCAAGGGTCATTTTAAAGTTTTTACAATCATGCCCACCAGTTCCTTATAATTCTTCTAAGATATGCTTTACAAGAGTAGTTAATGGAAATTTGCTTAAATTTCCTCATTTACTGGGAACTGGCTGTAATCAAATGAGGTTTACTTATTATCGTTACTATAGGGCCAGTAATTAGGCAGAAGGAAAGGCAGCCTGGAATAACAGGGCGCAGTCACGCACGCAGACACTTGGGAGCCGAGACTGCCGCCATCACGCAGGCAGCGTTGTCTCTCCCGGTCCGGGCAGGAGCGGGGAGGGCGCAGGCTCGCTGGGGCATTCACCGGAGTGACGTCCTGGGAGTGAGCAGTTCTCAGGATCCACGAGCCGGGGAGGCAGACTGAGGAACTGGATAGGTGACCCTGGAAGCTCCACGCTGTCTTTTGACTCTCGTTCTTCTTAAAACTGCCTTGCTTTTTGTACCTTCCAGAAAAATAAACCATTTTTATGTATCCTCCCTTTCCGTTCTCACCACCGTCGTGCTGCTTCCCACAGAGACGCATTCTTTCTGCTGCTCTTGTCAGACCGCAGGGAGGACCTGCTCTGTCACCTCCAGCTCCACGCCACCCTGTGCAAACTCCCGGCGTGACAGGGTCTGTGTCCGTCAGGCAGAGGAGCTGGCTCCGAGCACCCCGGCTCTGGAGGATTCTGCCCACGTGGAGGTCCGTCCCCAGACGCCTTTTCCTTCAGAGGCTCACACGCATCGCTTAAAGAATGTGATCTCAGAAACGGAGGCTCTATTTCCCTGGACTCAACATAGACAAGAGTATAATATATCGGATCGCTGCGCACATAGGGTAGGGAAAGGAAGACTCCGAGGACAGAGTTCGAGGGGTTTCCAAGAGCAAAGGCAGCTCGTCCCACCAGAAAGTGCGTTTGCTGCCGGTCCCAGCTCTCAGAAGAACAGAGGGAGGAGAGCCCAGGAACTCCAGCAGTTCTCTATCCTCCAAAGCAAGCAAACAAATAAATTGAGAAATAGTTTACAGGCATTGAAAAACAGTAATGTTGGGAAAAAATGTACCCAGGAAACATTTTTTAAAAATGTTCCTGGGGAAAAGAATTATCCTCAGCAGTTATATGGATATCTTCAAAATTTCACATTAGCAATAAGCACAGCTGGGTTTACGAGTGAGTGAGGTCAATGGCCGCCCGAGTGCTATAACTCCGGTGACGTCAGCGAAAGCCCAAGAGTTGGACATTGGTGCTGACCGCGAGGGGAGGGAGCTGCACATGCCCCCTCTGGGGGCTTCCACACCCACTGCCGGAGACTGCATGGGGACGGCCTGCGGGCTGTCACCTTTGCTGGTGCCTTCGTGAGAGCAGGGAGGGGCATCCTGTGCTTGGATCCCACCAGCGCTCAGAACCGGCCCTCCCCGGCCATCCAGGGGCACGGGGAAATGCAGGACATCCTGTGCCATTCCCCGCCCAAACTGAGCACCAGTTCAGAGTTTTACAAGAACAGTTGCCTACCGAAGGAAAACAAGCAGAGATTTCCCTCTGGGAAAAGTTCTCCACTTCACCGTGACCAAAGTGGAAATTATAGAGAAGCGCAAACGTGTTCCAAACCAACGTAACAGAAATCAACCCAATGGCGGCGGGGCAGGTCTCTCCAGAACACAAGGTAAAGGCACCGTCGTGTCCACACCTGTCCCATGAGGAGGGTTCCTCTGTAGGCACAGAGGGGCTCGCCCACCCTGCCTCCTGTCTGCCAGAGTCTGTGCCCTTGGCTCCGTCCCCAAAGGGAACGTTTTCTCAGCTGTGATGACTACCCGGGAGACACCACCACGGTCCAGTTCAGACAACAGCACCGACAGTGTGTGCGTGATGGCGCAAAGACCCAGGCCGCTTCTTGGAAGTTGATCCATCTTCCTCTTCAGAATCACGCACGTGAAGATTAGAACCAAATTCTACTTCACTGGTGTCATGGTCCTCACTCAGGAGCTTACATCAGAGCTCTGTAAGCAGAGCGTGTCAGAGAAATCAAACCAGCGCCCAGTGAGTGGCGTGGAAACCGCCTGCTGGAGGAGGGGGGCTTTCTGGGAGCCCAGGGGTCTGTAACAAAGACAGGGCTCGAGGCCTGCTCCTCTCTCTTCCTCTCTCTGAAATGTGTGCAGAGTCCAGACAGGAATCACCAAAACAAACCTGATCCCAAATGACACAGAGCCCGGGAGAGGTCTCAGCCACGGGCCAGCTCACAGGTTATCTACCTAGGCTGAAGCCACGTGGCACACTCAAGAACTCAAGATGTCTACGGAAATTTGGAGGGAGTAGGTAGGAGGAAGATGGCCAAGAGATCAAAAGTTATAAAAGAAATGAATAAATCATTTGCCTTCTTGTCCAATCACCTGATTCATCGCATGGAAAAAATCCTAGCATGTTTGTTTACTCAATAAAACATAACTTGAATAATCCATGTTTCCAAAGAAAAATGAAGACATTTCATTTTTTCTAACTGTATTTCATCTTATGCTGCTGAAATAGATCAAAGTCCAAGGCTACTTTGTATGTCTGCAAAAGTGAGATCATGAGGAAAGGAAAAAGAGAAAGGGGTTAAAGTTTTTTCTTCCTAAGAAAAATAACTGAGCTTTGGTCTTTATGGAAACTAGGAAAAAATCTGACAGTTCAAGGAGTAGCCACCCACCACTAACCCATACACCCTTTTTAGATTAAATCGGGCAGCTAGCAGGAATTCTACCTGAGCACGGTATTTTCTGATGCCCCCAGAAGTGAAACGTGAGAGCAGTGAGGGCCCTTCATCAAGCTTCCCTCCAGTAGACATCAGGACTCTAATCTGTGCAGCTGCTTTTTTATGCACCTCCAGAGCAGCTTCCAGTGCAAAACCAGAACCGGGCACACCTTCGCCATGGTGCTGGCGCAGAGAGCTCACATGTGAGTGTGTTCGTAACTCAACTCTCCTCTGCCTTCAGTGGGACACGCTGGTGCATGGCACTGGTCCAATTCAGAGACTGGCTTTCCTGCTTCCATTCGGAGCTCGCCAGAAATAATACACGTTTCGAAAAATGTGATGGTTTTGAAGAAAAAGAATCTGTTTGCAATTCAAACCTTCCGGTTATCACCATGCAAAAAACTGCCCCTCAAGATGGTAACATGAGAATGACTACAAAGCTATCAGAAGAACTGGGAGGACAGAATGATAACATTCTTTAGGCAAAAAATGCATTTTTAAACTTTCCAAAATGTAGATAAGATACATAAAACTGTAAAATATCCTGGGTATAAGACAAAGGGAAGGTAGCCTTAGCCACAGGGAGGAACAGATACCCCCAAATAAGATTTCAACTGCTTTTGGGCCAACCAGGGCTGGTCTATAGGGCATGAATTGGCCTTTGAGCATGTAGGGTTTGAGATTTTGCTGCCTAATTTATATTATGTAAGACTTATACACATCAAATAGAATAGAAGTAATTGTCACTTGAAATAAAAATAATTAAGGAAAGATTAGGAGAAACTGATATATTTAAAGCTTTCCAGTAAAATTTGTCTTTTTACGATGAAATTATCAACCTTTGTCAGATGGAAAATCCTAAAAAGATAGCAGGAGTTGTTTTTTTCCCTGATTTTATCCTACAACTCACATATACGAAGAGATAAAGAAAACATAAAAATCCTTGGATAAATTACTCAAAGCAATATGGAGAGCTGGACTGTGCTGGGACACTTTAGGAGACAAGAATAAAATAATAAATAAGCGCTACTTGATCCTGCCACGAGGGGGCAGCAGCCTGAAAGTCACCCAACAGGACACGGGCACCTGGATGGGTGACCTGGCGGCCCAGCCCATGGACCCAAAGTTCTGGTGGATCATTGTGGTAACGGGAACCACAGTCTTAATAAACCCCTGACTTGGATGCCAGAAAACCATATGCTTGGTGAGGCTGCAGCAATAGTTAGCTTGGAGGTGAGATTTTTTAAAAAAATTATAAGATAAAGCAAGTTTTGAAAGTTTTTTCATCTATTTGTTATCAAATAACTATCCTGGATATGAATTGCTAGCAGAAAAGAACCAATGTAGGTTATTTTAAAGGGCAGAACCAGACCAGCCTCAGATGTCCGGTAGCATTACTGTCTGGAAAACAGTGGAAGAATTTCCACTGTTTTTGGTAGAGGAATGATTCATGCACCCAGGCTGCCTTTTGACTGCAACGGAAGGATTTCCATATGTCCATAGATGTATATCTCTCCAAGAAATATGTCACCTGCATATGTATCTTCCTGAAAAAGGCACAAGAAGATGCACTTCACTTAAAAGATGACCAAAAAGTAAAAAGAAAATAAAAAACAAAAACAACAAAAACAAACCCCCCAAAACACCCCACGCTGAGACTGCGTAAACGCAGGGTTGGTGGAACTGATTCCTTCGCAGCATTTCGCCCTCACGTTCCCTGAGCGCTCGACTGTTTTGTAAGGCTGAACTCCAAAGCCATGTTATCGCTGAAGTCCCTTCTCATTCCCAGTTCCCCTCGACAAATAAATCCCTTGTTGGGAGCCCAGATGTTTTCTGCGTGATCCTGAACCGAAGCACACACGTGCACTGGTACGTCTGGTTAAAAAGATGACAACGGTGAACACCCCATGCTCCCGAGCCAGGCAGCGGACCCTGCGCCCTGCAGGGCTGCGTGGACACCCCTCCTCGTGCCTCCGCCCCAACCCCTGTGTGTTCATTCTGCAAAGAGAAAACCAGTAGTGATTTTAAAACAATCACAGCAAACCAATAATAATGGTCACTTTGAAACCCAAACCTGAGTGTCTTAGGGATAATTCTTTAAGTTCTATCCGAGTCGTGTTGATCCAGAAAGCACTGCGGAGCAATTACATGCTCCACCTCTGAAGCCCGAACTTCAGGGTTGACGGCTGGCTCTGCCCTGCCTCGGTGGCGCGGCCCGGCGAGACCTGGCGCTTTCTGTGCCTCGGTGTCCTTGTTTGCGGTGTGGAGACACCGCAGGGTGCTCTGGGCAGTGTGTGAGCCCAGGCTCCGAAACACTTAGAGCCATGCCTAGTGCTTAGTGAGCCCCGAAAGCGTTAGCTCTTGTCTCTGTATCACCTTAGACCAGCAGAGAACCCAACACTTTGTGTTATTTTTTCACCTGGTATTAAGAACTATGGTAAGAAGTAGCCAAACGAAGAGACCTCTATTGTTTTGGTAAAACTGCTAATAAGGACATGCCCCAATTTATCAGATCCTTTTATGCGAAACTCACAAAATTAACTTTTTGGATTGATTTTTGTCAGGGAGTATTAGGGTTCTTTTACTGGAAAAGTACAGCTGCTCTGAGCCTCAGCGCAGGGTGGACCACGACCCAGGAACCTTTCGTCCTGAGTGAATTAGCTGCCGCTGCTTTCTCGTTTGCCACGACGGTCGCGAAGCTCGAAGGACAACCGTTTGCTCAGCTGAAGCAACGCGATCTAGACGGAAGTCTAGTATTTTCTCACAGTAACTGCCAATCCCTTTCCTCATTGCCTGCTTGGTTCAGTGCTTCGCCAGACAGGTTCTTATGCTTTAAGCTGAGTCAGAACGATGACCATGCAGTCTTGTATATATTTTGCCAACTCCCTTAAAGGGGTCTGTCGTTGTCATTGAGAGCCAAGGCTGGATACTGACCGGCCTCCGCGGTGGGCTGGGCCCTGGTGGCGGTGGTCTGGCTACACAAGACCCCACACAGGACCAGGACTGCAGCCTGGCTCTCAGGCCCCTGGGCCCCATGAAGGTCCCCTGGCATGCCAGGTGCCTGCCTGGATGTCTAATCGCCCCCTGCTCCAAATACCAAAGGTGATCATTTGCCAACAGAGCCTGCATTCTTCCAGAAATGACACATCCCTGTACACCCAACACACTTCCGGTCAGTGCCGCAAACACATTAGCTGCCCTCGGTCTTCCCTCCCGTGATCATCCTGTGAGTTCTGTTCTCTTCCTGCTGAGAACATCACTGGCCATGCCCCCCCGAGACCTGAGTTACAAAAAAATCAAACAAGAGCCTATCACATAAAAGCTCTTCCCTAAAGAATACTGAGATGATAATTTGCTTTTCTTATATGTAACTGTAGATAGAAACAGCTTACTTGTGCTGGGATAGAGGGAAGACCCTTATTTTCCATGGGCACGCGTGTAAACTTGCTATTTATGGTATAATTCTATTCTCGGGTATCAGTGTACACAGTCGGGCTGCCTGGTCTTCGTTCTCCATAAAACAGACTTTTCTCCTAACACATTACCCAGCACAGTGTGCAAAGGTATCATGAGGATAAGTGGCAATGCCTGTAAAGTGCTTGGAGTTCTCTGGATAAAAGGCGCAGCAGAAGAATAGAGCATTAGCACATTGTTATTCTTGTAAAGAGTGGGTGCAATTGCAGAGAGAAAGCACGTCAAAGAAGTAAGGAGACTTAAAAGTCTGAGACTTTAAAAGGCTGGGATGATTAAAACACCCAGTTGTTTGACAGGAGAAAATTAAACTGTTCTCTTGTCTCAAAAGACATAATGTCACTTTCTTATTACTTACTGTACCCCACAATCTTTTCTTCCTGCTCCAAGCTTTCACTGAAGTCAAGAAAGTTCCATGTATAAAAGGTTATTGTATAGGTATGCCATAAAGGGATATGCCATATGGTCCAGGAAGAAAAAACTGTCTTTTTACCAGTATCATCACCTACAGTCTTGGCTCTGTAGAGGATTCAAAATACAACATCCGTGCGCCCTGGCAATTTAAAATTTCTATTTACTTATACGGCATTAGGCTTCCTGTCTGTGCATGATGGGGAGATGGAACTGAGCTAGCCGCATGGAACTAGGATTCTAGAAGGGCCACCTCCCCACGGAGAAAGGGAGCAAGAGGGACCTCCGCTGGAAAAGAGAGACTGCAAAGGACCAGCCCTCTCCCTGGTCTCTTGGTGAAAGCAAAGTCCATGAAAACACAACAGCCGTACGTAGCATGGATCTGGAATCTGAATTCATGCCATATCTGTGTGGTGTGGGAACCCACATGCTGCGGAAAAAGAGCCTAAGGCTGGCTTTTAGGCCAGGAACAGAAGCAAATTCACCTGGAGGAACACGGCCACCACCTCAGCCACACACACCTCCCAGCAAAGAAGATGTAAGAGTAAAAAAAGGCAAGACAGGAGGGGACAATACACGCGCGAGAGACTCTGTACATGCAGTAAAGTGAAGATCAGTACTCCCCAAATTTTAGAAGCTAGGACAAGCAAAAAACTATAGATACATTTGAAATTCTTAGACAGAAAAAGATTTTAAACCATAAAGAACAAAATACCTCTTTACCTCACACTGAATACAAAAATCAATTCAAAATAAAGACTTAAAGGGAAGACCTGAAACTATGAAACTACTAGAAGAAACATAAGGAAAAATTCTTGAATTGGTTAGGGCAATGATTTTTTTTTCCACATGATTCCAAAAGCATGAGGAACAAAAACGAAAGTGGGCAAATGAGATTGCATCTAAAGGTTTCTGCACAGAAATGAAAACAACTTATGGAATGGGAGAAAATAATTGCAAACCACACATCTGAGAAGGCGTTAATATCCAAAACATGCAAGGAACTCAACAGCAACAGCAAGAAAACAACCTGCTAAAAAATGGGCAAGGGCCTCGAATAGACATTTCTCAAAAGAAGACGTACCAATGGGAACAGACATATGAAAAAATGCTCAACATCATTAATCATCAGGGAAATGCAAATCAAAACCACAATGAGTATCACCTCACACCAGTTAGAATGGCCGTCATCAATAGGATAAAAGATACGTGTTGGCCAGGATGTAGATTAAAGGGAACGCTTGTCCACTGCCGATGGCAACGCAAACTGATACAGTCATTATGGAAGACAAAAAAGAAGTTCCTCCAAAAACTAAAAATAGAATTACCGTATGATCCAACAATCCCACCTCTAGGTATACGTGTATCCAAAGGAAATCAAATCAGTATTTGAAGAGATAGCTGCACTTTCATGTTCATTGCAGCATTTTCTCAGTAGCTCTAACATGGAATCAACCAAATATCTACTGACAGATGAATGAATAAAGAAAATGTGATATGTGTGTGTGTGTGTATGTACACATACATATATATATACACACAAACACACATGCACACACATACTCACAATGCAATATTATTTAACCTTTAAACAGAAGGAAATCCTGTCGTTTTTGACAACATGGGTGAACTTGGAGGACATTATGCTAAGGGAAATAAGCCAGGCACAGGAAGACAAACACTGCACGGTCTCACTTACACAGGGAATCTAAAACAGTCGATCCCGTGGCATCAGAGTGCAGAGTGGAGGCTCCCGGGGGCTGGGGAAGGGGAGATGGGGAGATGCTGTTCAAAGGCTGTACAATTTCGATCATGCAGAATGAGTAATTTCTGGAGAGCTAATGTCCAGTGTGGTGACTACAGTTAATAATACTATCTTGCAAATTTGAAATATGCCAAAAGCCTAAGTAGATCTCAAATGTTCTTACTACACACACACAAAAAGGTAACTACATAAGAAATTGGATATGTTAATTAGCTTGACTGTGGTAGCCATTTTACAATGTATACATGTATCAAAACACCACGTTGTACACCTTAAATATATACAAATGTTGTCAGTTACACCTAATAATTGATAGAAAAAATAAAAAAAACTGGCAAACATGTATGTTTGAAAAAGAAATGCCTGAAAAATAATTATTAATATCATTTTTATTATTATTGATTTTATTACTATTAAAATTATTGCTGGTTGGTTAAAACAAAAATGGGATAGCATTCTACATTTGTCAGATGGTTAAAAATTAAAAAGTCTGACAAGTCAAAATGTTGAGGAATATCTGAGCCATCAGAAACTGTTGGTGGAAGTTTCAATTGATACAATTAATTTCAAGAGCGATCCGGCTGTCCATAGTAAAGTTGAATATAAGCATATCCTGTTACCCAGCAGTTCTACTCCACAGATGATAAATTTTTTAAAAAGCATGCCATTTTATAACATTTAAAGTATGCACAGCATACTACATATTATGCAGGAATGTATACATACTTAGTCAAATTTTAAAGTATGCATGTGATTGAAAGCTGCTAAATTCAGACTAGTGGTTTCTTCTAGGGGAGGAGGAAATGCATTGATTATGGGTGAATAGGAAGATTTTTTTTATATCTTTAATGATTAACTTTTGGAAAAAAATCTGTAAAGCATGACTTCCGAATTTACAAGATCACAAACCACAGGAAAAGAGGTTTTCCCTAGAGATTTTATTTCAATTTTTCTGTTATTTCATTAGCAAAGACGACATATTAAGACAGTAAAATGCATAATGCAATTAAAAGTTGGCAGCCAGGTGTGCAAGAACAGCAGGGGTTAAGTTTTGGTGCAGGTCATGACGATCATCACGTAACTACTGCTTACGGAATGCCTAGGTACTGTCCCCGAGTGACCTCACTTGATTATCACACCCACCTTACACCTATCACTTATTTCAGCTTTAAAGAAGGTAAAACTGAGGCTCAGAGAATTAAGTGACAAAACCTAAATCAGTCCGTGTGCCTTCAAAATCTGTGCTAACTTCTAAGTGTGACTGTCCCTCCCCCAACTCAGAATTTAAACTGGCTCCTTGCAGCCATAGTACGGGCACCAACTGTGCTGTTCCTCATCCCTTCCACACATGTCTCTTAATCATTCCATCAGCAGTCGTACAAACGGGGCGCTGGTGTGCACCACATTTCACCGAAGCAGGAATTTGAGCAACTTGCCCATGAGCAGAGGCGTCCCCATTCCTACCCGGCCAGCTGACTCCGGACCCACCCGCTCACCCATCAGTGACATCTCTGGAGTCAGAGGGAGGCTGCGACTGGCCTCTGGTTCCCGACTGTTCTTTAAGCATCCTCGTGAGAACACGGAATTGAATGTGTATCCAGCAATGATGGCTCTCGCTGAGTAGATGTCCATTCCCGGGCACTGGCCTGCACTCAGGTGCACAAGAGTTCGCAGGAGAGGTCCCCTCCTGGAGATGCGTGGTCCCGGCTCACTACTTCCGTCCTGCTGTCCTCCTGACACACATGCACCCGCTATAGAAGTAGGGGTTCATTTTCCAGCTCAGTGTTGAAGTTGGAGGCTCAGCTACCATCTGCTTGCGTCGACCCAGAATAAATTGGTTTGTTACGAGAGTCCAGCACGTACAGCACCTACTTAGTTGCCGTTTCACAGGGAAAAGTGTTGGTACCAGAACATTGTTTCAGAGCCTGGCGCCTGGCTCTTCCTAGGAACGGATGACACAGAACACCCCACCCTGCCTGGTGTCTTAGCTGGCGTCCATTCCCAGTGGAATGCATGAGTCATTCGCCCATTTAATCAGTGGTTAATTATGCATCTACTATGTGCTAATTACTACCCTAGGCTCCAGGGATGAAGTACCTTATATTCCAGTGGAATTATTGTATAAATGTTCCCATATATGTCACTCTTTAAAACCTTTTTATTTTGAAATAATTTTAGATGGACAGAGGACTTGCATAAACTGTGCCTGGGGTTCTCAAATACAGATTCCTCTCTTTCCTCTACTGTCACTGTCTTACATAGCTATAGCACTGCCGTCAAAATGAGAAATTAACAGTTGTACAATACTCATAACTGAACCACAGCCTTTATTTGGACACCACTTTTTCGATGTCCTACTTGTTGAAAATGTTTCTTAGGCCTGCCTTTGATTGATCATGCAAAGGCTGCCTGCACTTCTGTTCTCTGTCTGTAGAATCATTGAATGATCTCAGTTGTCATCTTACTGGACGTTTGAGCTCAGCGTCTTAATGCAGAAATGCGTGTTATGCATGTAGCATAGCAATGCACACTGCAGACTCTGGATTAAGTCTGTTTGTTTTCTCCTCTTCCTCTGAGAGATAATGCATAACAAACAATTAACATCCTAACAGACTCATTCACTAAATGAGCATCAGTCACAAAGCTAATTAGGTGAAAAGTCTGGATTCAAAGCCGAATATTCTGACTCCATAGTTAATCTTCAGTAAGAATCATCCTCATTTTATAGATTAAAAGTGGAGGATCTATGAGATCACACTGACTTTATTCTTAACTAAATGAATATCCCATACAGCACATGAACAAACAGAACAGGCAAGACCACCTGTGTTTCCAAAGTGATTGTGACTTTGGATAGTGACTTATCACTCCCCACAATGCCTTCTGGATAAAATCAAGGGCTGAGGGTAACCTACTTAAAAGGGGTATTTTTTACAATGGTTTTAAATTTTCTGTGGGAAAATGGCAGAAATAAGATACTAATTACATATTACTAAAACAATTTATTTATTTTTATAAGTAGTAATGTCTACAGGAAAAGAAATTATAAATTTGTCTTATGGAGCAAACACCTTACAGCAGATGGGGCATGAAAACTTACATTTTCAGTTCTATAAGAATTATTAATAAGAACCGTATGGTAAAGACTGGCTCACTTTTAAACATCTTTGTATGTTGGCCCATTGTTTCCTTAATTTGAGTTTAGTCTTCCTAGCATTTCAGTGAGCTGATTCATCGTTATTTGCTTGGGGCTTTTCATATTTAATTTTAAGCTGTTTTATAGTTTGCTTATACTATTTGTGATATTAATAATACTGATATTAATATCTCTTTGAGATACGGGCCTTATACACATTTATGAAATAGAAAAGCACCAAAATCTAATTTTTTCAGCTGGGACTTCTCTTCTCGCTCATGGCTGACAGGCGTCATTTCTCGGGAGAGGCGCCGTAGGGAGGCGTTGAGTGTGAGGCGCGGATTCAGACCCCTCAGGTGTGATGTGATGTAGAATAGACAAACCGTATCTCCTTTAAAACTTTTTTTTTCTTTAACTCTTGAATTCTGAAACATATCCAGCCCAGGGTTTTGCATAAGGCACTGTGGACCAGTATTGTCTTTTTATTATTTTGCAGTTATTTATTTTTGATAAGTTTCTAGTAGTGAGATTCTTAGCCTAAAGAGTACCAATGTTTTTATTTAAAGTAGTACTTTGATTTAAATACCATTAGTCATTTTCCAGAATATCTATTTCCTTGCAACTCAATTTCCCAGCACTCAATTTCATTTTTAAAGTAATTGCTAATTTTAACAGCATTATAAAAATAGCACATTGGTGTTTTAATTTGCTTTTACTTACAGGCTAGAAAATTTAACCCTTTTTTTCGAAATTATAAGTTCAATAACATAATCGCTGACATCCGGCACTCAGCCTCGTGGAAAGCGAGTCTGGCGGGGCAGGGCCTTCACGCGAAGTGTCTGGATTTCCGCACACGTTTCCACCAGCCGCCAGCTGCTGTCTGCTCCCCGCGTCACATGCCGTGTGTATTGACCACGGCCCGTCACGTTTCTCACGAATATTCGTCCACGAGTCTTTTTAACTTCGTCATATTTAATTGTGCTGATTTTCACGGTACAAAAGGCAGATCTTTCAGCTTTTACTTTGCAATCCCTTAAATTGCTCCCATTATTAGAAAACTGTCAGTTCAGAATAGTTAACTAATACCCTTTCAGAACTAATTAAAATGGTATCTTTACTATTTTCTTGGCTGAAAAATAGATAAACTGATGACCCAGACTGATTAGAAAAGTCAATTCATTGTCAGTAAATCACTAGCTTACCATAAATGTGTTTAATTCATAACATAAAGTTTGGTCAGATAATGTCACAACTCAAACTTGGTTTGTTGACTACAGCCAACCTCGGTTTCACCTTTCTCCATTCCTTCTACAAAGATTTTCACAACTTTGAGGCTATCGTCCCATGACACACAATTCTCTTTGCAGGTCCTCTGCACGTCTAGTCCAAGGTCAGGGGACATTTGCTCTTTCACGAAGCTTCCTACCTCCGCAGCTGCTTCTCGCCTCTCAGCACTAGGCGGTAGAAGAGAACGATTAGAACTGATGCGGTTGTTTAAGTATTTAGCAATCTACGTGGGAGGCCAGGTTATAACGCAGGAAACAGCGAAATCCAGAAGCACAGAAGGAGTGATCAGACATTGTCTAGCTCAGAGAAGAACAGAGCATGGAACTAAATTAGATGACTAATTAAATGTCCTGTACTCATTAGATGGCTGGCCTCACGTTCATTCTTTAAAGATTGTTTTTTCTTTTTTTTTTTAATTTTTAATAAAACACTCAGTAAAACAAGTCAAGATAAAATTAATAGAAGAAAAAACTGATACCTTAGGAAGTTTAAGAACATTGAACTAGAGCCAGGGGCCACAACACAAAATCGTTGCTATACTTTCTAGGAAAGTGGCTGAAAGAGCAGCACGTGTTGGAGCCTCCCAGCAAATCTGACACCGGGGAAATGTAAAACCAACCTCACAGTCTCCATAGGCTCAAGAAGGACCATTTGCTGGGATAAAGACAGGTCTCAACACTCAACTTATTCTTAATAACATCCCTAAAATACACAGAATGATGAGCATGCGTCCTCTCAAAGCTACGCTATCCTCTAACACTGGAATGCCATCCATAAAGACACTTTGTGAGGAACAAAACTCATATGGGGCATAGAAAGCCAGATTTCTGATCATTTAGCTTAATGATAGGAAAATATTTAGAACAGTTAATATGTTGAGAATAATGGTGCATGAGAACAAAAGCATAGTCACAAACACTCGGAGTGATTATTAATATTTATATTTTCTAAGATTTTAAAAAATAAGCAATAAGTTTTAAAATTTAATAAATACCTTCCTGTATCAATTAAGGTGGTCATGTAGCTTTTCTCATTCAAAGTGGTAGATTATCAACACATAGTCCAATGTTAACTTGTCTATGAAATTGGTCACCAGTTTAAAATTCAGTCCAGTGCAATTTGCTAACATTTTTTTAGGATTCTTGCTCATATATTCATAAGAGGGATTGACTTATAATTTACTGTTTACCTGCTGTCCCTGTCTGGCATTTATTTAATATCACAAATGTCACACAGATATCCACTATCACCACCACTAATCAGGCTAGTGCTGGAGACAAGCAAAATAAATTACTTGCATTATTAAAAAGGAAGACAAAAATTCACACATTTACAGATGATATCACTAACTACATAGAAAACCCAATGAAACATAAAAACAGATTGTTAGAATAAATTCCATTTTTTGGATAAAAACCAATTTCCTCCATATAGCTAGCAACAACTATTTAGAAAATGTAGTTTAAATAATATGATGTTTTGATAGCAACTAAAACTACCGAGTAACTAATACTAAATCTAACAGAAGGCATTCATTATCTTTTTGAAGAAAATTATAAACACACCCTGAAAAAAGTTTAAAAAGACCAAAATAGATGGAGTGTTATCATATTCCTGAGACAAAAATGTTCATTATTATAAAGACATCAATTCTGCCCAAACTAATCTGAAAGTTCTATGCAATTCCAACCTAAATCTCAACAGGGTCTTTCTGATAAGATGATTCTAAAATTACTATGGAAAAACAAAGGGTCAAAACCAGCCAAGGCCATTTTGAGGAAGAAAAAGCCAGGGCACTTGTCCTACCAGACATTGAGGCTTAACTGAAGCTTTGATGAACAAGACACTGAAGGTTGTGCAGAAATGGAACTGGAATAACACACGGAACCTAAAAACAGACTCGTACATAAATAGAAATTAAAATATGACAAATGCACAATAAATTTTTACATAAACAGTGCTTGGACAATTGGTTTTCACATTAAACAAAATAATAAAATTGGCTCCCTACATTGATTCATATACACAAATCAATTCAGGGGGAAAACAAAACCTCTTAATATAAAAAGAAAAACTTCGGAATACTTAGAAAAAAATTTAGGAAAATATCTCTAGGTTCTAGGAGGACAAATCACAAAAATAATGATTGATAAAAGTGCGAACTTTAAAAACTTCTGTTCATCAAAAGGCACAATAATAAAGAATTAAAACCAATAAAGACATAAACAGTAAGAAGATTCTTATGCTTAATATCAATAGGAAAAGATTAGTATCCAGAATATTAAAAGAACTGCAAATTAATAGGAAAAACACCAAAAAAATCCAATGGAAAATGAGAAAAAGAAATTTTAAAAAAAGCAAACATCCAATAAACACATGAATACATGTTTAAATCCAATAGTAATTAAAAAATAACAATGAAGACCTCCAAATACTGTTTCTCTTGTAGTAGTCTGGCAAAAAACTAAAATGTCCAAGTGCTAGGAAGAATGTGGGTTCATTTCTAATTGGCTTAATGACCTAAGGAGGCAAGTTGGCAACTTCTGGTAAAGTTGAAGATGTATACAGCTATGACTCAATAATTGCACTCCGAGGTAACCTATCCTCAAGAAACTCTCACAGATACGCACAAGGAAATATGTACCATACATACTTTTATAGAAGTATTTTTATAATATAAAAATAAAATGAAAACAGAAGCAACCAAAATGTTCTTCAAAAGAAAAATGGATAAAATTGAAGCATATTTGTATAACAGAATCTCATCTAGCACTGAAAAAATAAATGGACTAGTGCTATATAAAAACATATGGAAAAGCAAGTTGCATAATAATAAATGCAATACCATTTTTATATAATTTTAAATTTGCAAAATATTACCAAGTGTTGTTTAAATATATATTCAAATGTTGTAAAGGTATAAAAACATGCGAGAGAAGGATAAACACCAAATTGTGCAGTCATTACTCCTGCTGCAGAAGGCGGATGATGAGATTAGAAAGAACACGTGATTGGGGACTGCATAATTCTGAACTGTATTGAAGCCTTCTAATATCTTAAACTGGGTGGGAGTTAGAGGGACATTCATTATGCTATCTTTATATCTTGCTGTAGGTCTGAAATAATTAGCAATAAATTGATGGTGCTGACATATATGTATGTATATATGAGCATGTTTATTTTGGGGGGCCTTACCCCAATGATTCTGTTAGTCTGGGTAGAGCTGAGAATCCGCAATTTCAGTAAGCATCCCAGCAGCTAGAGCAGGGCACGACATGCAAGGTACAAACACAGCCACGTCCTGGAAGACTTTTCAGCCCAGTAAACAAGAGAATGCTGGTAGTGACCAAAGAGATGTAAGTGGCATAACAAAAACACCAGAAGCGAACGCAGTAATATGTATGTGTGTCAAGGCTGGGGCCAGCATTACGTGGCGTGAATTTATTTATCATTCAAGATTCTGTCAAAGATGATTTTGTGCCAGGTATCACACAGAATCTTGAGAATACAGCATTGGATGAAATGGACAAAGTCTCCGTCCACCACAGTTTACATTCTGACAGCAACAAAAATTCAGATAGATAAGACGGGGTTGGGCTGGGGGGCTGGGGGGAGACTGGACGGGGCGGCAGGGGCTCTACCCTGCGAAACCAGCGTCTCTTCCTTCCTTCAGCAAACGCCCGTTAAGTCACGGTGTGTGTCCCGAGTGCTGACCGCTGGAGACAGGTGATGAACAGAGCCTCTGTGGTCCTCGGGGGCTTCCGTCCAAGTGCAGGGAAGAGCAGGCCAGCCCTGAAGGGCCTCCAAATAGTAACAGGGGACGGGACCGTCTAGACATCAGGCTAACTCCCGGGTCAGCGACACGCTCCCATTTCTCCTCTAATCAATGTAAGAAATTTTAAGTGCTTAGCAAGTTATCCATATATTTGATTGCTGTCTTTCAAAATAAGGGTGTATATAGAAGTAATAAATTTTAGAAAATAGCAGTTTTTGACATAGCTGTAACACCATGAACACTTCGAAATCCTGTGAGAGTCTGGGATACGTTACTATATTGCTTGCA
Organism: Avahi laniger; assembly: GCA_963575035.1. Classification (NCBI taxonomy): domain Eukaryota; kingdom Metazoa; phylum Chordata; class Mammalia; order Primates; family Indriidae; genus Avahi; species Avahi laniger. Next base: position 73,646 of record CAUYSK010006950.1, on the reverse strand, counting down.
AGAATTTTACTTTCAAAAGCGCTTCATAAAAAATTTAATGGTTTTAAAATAAATATCAAATGCGAAATATTTTTATTTAATTACAAATCTTGTTTTAAATATTTTCTATTCTTTCTCATGAGAATATGCTATATATTAATTATATAAAACTTGAACAATTCATACTATTTTAAAGAAAAAAAAAACACTACAAAATTACAACCCAGAGAAAGTGGTTGATACTTTTGTATATTTCCATAGCATTCTTTGCTTTAAAATAAATATTTAAAAAATTTAAAGTTATTTTTATATAATTAATTTAGTTAAAGTAATTAAAAAATTAAAACTGTTTTAAAATTAATATTATTTCTAAATTATAGAGGAAATACAGGCTTCCAGTTTAACATGTCAGACTGAGCACATGCATTTTTCTTCACTGACTTAGGAGCTTTGCAAACGTCCCTGTGGGGCACTTGTGCCAGTGTTCAAAATGCCCTGTTTGCATTAACTCGATCTTCCAAACAACACAGAGAAGTAGGTACTGTTATCCTGTTTTCACAGATGAGCAAAACAAGATCACAACTTACACTAAGTTAGTGGAGGAGCTGATATTCGAACCCAGGCAATCTGGCTCAAGTCCGTGCTCAAAACGATAAGTAATTTTAAAACTCTAATGGGTGAATGAATCCACAATGCCAAAAAGAAACGAAAGAGGACCATGGGCACATTTGAGAGTTTGGCAGATTTCCTGGAGGCAGAAAGAGAATGAGCCCGGAGGTAGATGGAACCCCAGAGGGGGTGGCGGCAGCCAGGCTGCAGGGCTGCAGACCCGGCGTACACAACCCAGACCAGACAGTCCAGAAGAAAATCCAGGGTCCTCTTTCTTCATACGAATATTTAGCCCCAAAAAGCCCATTAGCATTTCGTTGTCAGTTCCTCTTTTATTATTTATGCTGCTTCTGTACTTGGATTGTGGAAGAAGTGTTAAGAGACGGCTCTTGCCCTGAAAATGGATACACAAAACCTTCAGAAAATCTTAAGTGTTAAGCTACCTGAGGCTTCAGAAGAGAGGAAGAGTTTTGGTTTGGGTGCTATATTTTAGTTTCTTGTGTGGTTTGTAATAGAATAACAAATGCACAAGAACACTTTCCTTGCCTCGGAATTGTAAGATTTGCATTTTTCTCCTTTCAAATAATTTCCTGCCAATGTACTTCAGAATTCCTTGTTCTGCTAACACCACTGTTATTTCAATGTCAAGGACACTATAGAAATATTTATATTTTCTCTTTTTCGTGCCAAAAGAAGTAATTAAATATGTGGGCTGGGGAAGCAAACTGTTCACAGTAACACAGCTACCAACCATCCCACGAAGGCAAAGATGGGGGCAGTCATGTGGAAAGGTGAATTGCAAAGCTCACAGCAGAAAATTAGGTGCAGAGAAACGTACACAGTGCACAAAAATTCAAGAATCTCAGTGTTCAAATCTTATTGCCACATTTTGGAAACAAGTTGTATGTGCGTGTGTGTGTGTGTGTGTGTGCGCATGCATTATTTGACCCTCCAGTGAAGAGGTGCCATAAACAGGAGCTGGAATTACGTGATCCTGTGGGACCATCTGGACAGGTAGTTGAGTGTGGCTCAGTTCACAGAAACCGGGTAGCATTTCTAACGTACGCCACTGCCGCTGTGTGATTTGGGCACGTGACTTAACCCCTGTCTGCTTCAGTTTCCTCATATGGAAAAGAAGGATAATAATAATCAAGCTGCTATGAGAATTAAATGAGTTAATGAATGTTTGAGTTGACAGATGTGAGGAAAGAATTTGACACAAAGTGCTCAATAAAGATATAGCTATCACCAGCACCATCACCACCACCACCATCACCACCACCATCACCACCATCACCATCATCACCATCATCACCAGCACCATCATCATCATCACCATCATCAGCACCATCATCACCATCACCATCATCACTGTCATCACCATCACCATCATCATCACCAGCACCATCACCACCACCACCATCACCATCATCACCATCACCATCATCACCATAACCACCACCACCATCACCATCATCACCATCACCATCATCATCACCAGCACCATCATCACCATCACCATCATCACCACCATCATCACCATCATCATCACCACCATCATTACCATCATCACCATCATCATCCCCATCACCATCATTACCATCACCATCGCTCCATAACTACCATCACCATCATCATCGTCATCCACGAACTGTTTCTCCAATAAAGTTATTAACAAATAATGAATCCAAAATAGATAACTGTAAAAGCTACTAAAATATTGGTGAGGCTTCAAATATTTCTCTGTTGGATGCATCTTTTTATGCACCTTCACATTGTACACTAACAAATTAATTCTGTCCACCCCAAGTCAAATTTTTTAAAACTTTTATTGGTGTATGAAAAACATTTCCTCTTCTGAATTCCTGCTTTTTACTATTTATAATTTTTGATACTAAATTAGCAAAGAGAAATATCATCTATTGATTTCAGAATGTCTCATGTTTCCGAGTGGAATCCTGTTTTTTTCTTTCCTTAACATTTATTAGCCACTCACGGCTCCTGAAGCTACATGGAGTAACTTTACTCGCGCATAGCGTTTGTGACAAAGAAATAGACAAGGACCCTGGAGGACAGTTGAGGCGGAGAACTGCAGACGTGCAGTTGCGGGCCTGGCACTTCCTGGCGCTCACGGACCTGCTTAGTTCGTCCGGGTGCGGGGCGAACAGGGAGCCCGCGGAGCCCCGGCGGCGACACGGGGCTGTGGGAGGCTCAGGAGGGCCTGGGGACCAGGGGCCATGGGACGGAGAGCGTCCCCGTTTGACCAGGTGCAAAAGGCAGACAAAGAAAGGAATGTGGGCTGGGCGCCCTGGTTCACCAAGAGACCGAGGAAAGGCCGCGAACTAGTTAGGAAGCATTAGCTGAATTCCACATGAAAAAATCAAAGGGGCCCTAAATCATGTGGTCAAACATGGGCAAGAGAAAAGTAAAACGGACTTCAATCCTGAGGAATTTTCATGGACTCTCAAAAGCGCCAGTTGAGGGAGCGGGGGTCCAGCGGGGGGCCCCCCGCACCCCTTGGCAGAGGCTGGGGGAGGCCGGTGCAGCAGGGACAGACCCCAGGGTCCCACAGCCCAGCCGGGCCTCTCACCGTCCTGTGGGCGCGTTTCCCACCCGGAGAACCAGGTGATTTCCATAGACAGCGCGGGGATCCGGAGCTCGCAGGTGCCCCGCCCGGTCACCCGCCCAGGTGTCCCAGGACCCGCACCCCACGGAGCCTCCTGCAGCCCTGCGCCGCGGCTGGGGGACACCGCCCTCAGCTGCTATTGGCCAAAGTGGTCGGCGCTGTCTTCACCCGCAGGTGCGTTACCTGCTCACTCTCCCGCCACTTCGCAGGTGACCAGAGGCCACCACGTCCCAATCACTTTTCCTATGGACTTTTGCTGTCTTTAGGCCCAGCTGCAATTTGCCCTTGGATTCCTGGAGGTATCCCCAAATCTTTAGAGAACCTTCGCCTTTTCTGCTTTTGCGCCTCCAGAGTGAGCGTGGCAGGCAACGTTTGCGGAGGCTCCCAGGGTCCCTTCCTCCAGGTGCTCACCTTTGGTCCCCGTGAGCGTGAGCCTAGCCGCTGAAACAGCGGAAGGGATGAGACAGCCCTCCCGAGGTGAGGCCGTAAAGGACCTTGAACTCTGACCTTCCTGCTCCCGGAGGAGTGGCTACCACGTGGGGACCCGCCCTGCAGAAGCCAGGGCACCCGGGGGTGGACCAGCCCCCTGGGAGTCCCAGAGCCCCGGGTCCGCGACGCTGCGCCTGGACCCCGGGCGGCAGATAGAAGTGGGTACTGCTTTAAACCCCTAGGTTTGGGGGTAATTTGTTAAACAGCAATAGCTAATTCATATAATTGGTTCTGTTATTTGTGTCTAAAAAAGTCTTAATACATTGAGACTGTGGGAATTTTTTAATTCTCACTTATTCATCCTTTAGATTAGAACACTGAAGGGACCATGTTCAGAAGGAAACGTTATCTGGACACTGGCCTGTTGACATTGTTTGACATCCACATAGAGGTAAGAAGACACCCTTAAAATGCAGGTGCATATCCACACATAAAGGTCTACTGTCTTTAACGTGAAATTCATACTTTACTAAGAAGAAAGTCCTGTTAGCATTTGAAAGAAATTTTTATAGCATTTCAACTTATTATCAAATGTTTTTGAATGATATATGAAACTGAATTTCAAGTAACCAAAATAGTTTAGCCATTAGAAACCTAACTTATAAGTCAATGTCACCTTGCACTGAATCTTTAGCAAATTAAATAATGTCCTCCCAACAGCAGCCCCCAGGGAGTTTGTATGTTAAGTGGATGACTCTTCAAACAGCCTCTGTGGGTGGGCGGGCAGGTCCCCTTTGGACTCGTTTAGGCAGTTGAGCCACTGGACTCCATGTGAAGGTCAGCGGATGGGCAGTGTTAGCACAGGAATTATAGTGGAAGAATTTTATTTTACATTACAGGAGGCTTGTGTGACTAGCCTTCCCTTTTTCCCCTAAGCCAAATGTAGAATTCTGGTTCTATTTTAAATAGAAATGTAAGAACTCTCAGGTTTTACTTAAAAATAGACATAATTTTTAGTTTTTAGAATTTTTTTTTCCACCACAGATGCCAACTTCCTTAAATTTTAAGTAAATGACTTTCAACAATTTATTATAGGCTTAAAATTTTGGATAACATCCTTTAAGTGACAAAATCTCATTTAATTCACAGAAGTAAAGAATTCCTGGGAGTCTACAGTGTTGTTATACTTAGAAATGCTAATGGTTACACACATTTTTTTACATTCTGGAATGCACATAGTAACAACTTGCTAGAAATGAGAAAACATAGACCATAATTCTTCTATAATCATTTATTTCATTATCTCAAATTTGTAAAACCCAAACACGTCAAACTGCTGAGACACATAGTTTTAATTGGCAGCTCTTTTGCCAAATATTTCAGATGGGCTGTCCATCCTTAGGACCTGCTCTCTCCGTGAAATACCGTGAAAAACCCAGGAGTGTTCTTGGGCATGTGATTTATGTGCTAATGCAAAATTGTTCAAAGAGAAAGCAGCTACAGAAAACATTTGATATGTAATTACCTAATGTGTATATGATCACCTGCAGCAGGTTTCTTCAATGGAAACCTGAAAATTACAATTATTTGAAGATTTATTAACTTGTCTTTCTTTCTACTGGATATTGACCTCCTAGAGGCACTAGGTCTTGCTCACACCCGTACCCTGGTGCCTGGCACACAGTTGGTGCTTAATAAGTGACTGTAGGACTGAACCTCCAATGTTTTTGAAACACAGATTGAAAACATCCTCCCAGTAAAAATAACTACAACAAATCATTTCCCTAGTATGAAGGAATAAAGACCAGTATTACTAATACTATTAATATTAATACCAATTACAGCATATAATCAAAATGCTGTTGGAGACAAATATTGCTTTAGAAGTGGTTTTTGAAAAAAATAGATTTAAATTTTAATATAATAATTCTAGAGGTATAGGCAACCAAAAGTTTCTCTCTCTCTCTCTCCATACACACACACACACACACATAATTTTTTAGTGATTAAGAATATGGATTTTGAATTCAGAGAGCTGCAACTCCACTCCATTTGCCAAGTGAGTTTGGGCAAGTCACTTTACCTTCTAAAGCCTCAGTTTTCTAATCTGTAAAATGGCAATAATAATAGTAACTTACTGATTGTGTCATTTTAAGAATTAATTAGATAAAGCATCTGAAGCACTTAGTGATCACCCGTTGGGGGTCAGGAATAGAAATATTTCACTCCCGTCTGAACACCTGTCTTACATAAAATCATTTAATCAATTCAGAATTAGGACTTCTGGGACACAATAAATAAGCTTCTCTCAGATGGCCTGTATCTTGAATTTTATTATGAGATGTTATAAAAAATACATTTTTGTTTCAATAATAAAAGTGCATATTTAGAACAGAACAAGTAGTAAAGTTTTATATAGGGAGACATGCTTAATTAATACATATTATTTTAAGTTATATAAAGATTAACCACGTCTTAACAAAATAACGGGCAGTTTGCAGCAAGCCTAACTGGCAGTGAGAATTCACTGCTGTCTTAGAAGCCTCGCTTCCTCAGAGCCATCGTTAATAAGAACCAGTTTCAGGAGGGAAAGAAAAGAAGGCCTTAGAAGCAATGTGAGTCACATACGCAGCTGTATGCCGCAGTAAAGCAATGGCTAGCGGTGCTCCTGGCCTCTGGGGACAGCGGGCGTCTGATAGCCATTGCTGTTTTTTCTATCGCTAAGTCAGTGAAAGATCAGGGAGCTTTAATAAAATAAGGCTCATGAATATCTATTAGTGTCCACTTTGTGAAAAAATCTTTATTTTCTCATAAATCACTAATACGAAATGTTATATAGGTATTGCTAATAGAAATAAAAAATGCATGGTGAATATTTTGTAGATGAAAGAGCTATAGAGTTTAAAATAGAGAAACTGTATTTGTAAATACAGTAGCAAGTACAGACCAGTTCTTCGCTGGGGAAACGTCTCCACAGGCACACCCATAAGAAATACCCCTCAAACGAGCATCTTCAAATACAAAATGCCGCGTATAGGGTTAGGACTCACGTATTCCCTTCTCCTCACAGAGAAGGATGACAAATGCTCCTTTCTTTGACAGTTTTTTTTTTTTTTATTTTTTCAGTTCTATATTCACAATGGGAGTTAGTGACCAAAAATCATAGCCGGCCTGGTCACGGCCGTCAGGAATACAAACTAATTTTGAAGAGCTGTGGAAAGCTGGAATCTCTGCAACAGGCCTGATTTATGAAGATTTCAGTACTCATTTGTTTTTCTTATGACAGAAATAAAATATTGAGTCCCTGTGAACCTGACGCTATCAGACACAGCCTGCATTTAATTCCGTCTTGCCTGTGTGCGGATTACTCTAAGGTCCAGTCAGAGGGGCCAAGACTCGGAGAGCGTAAGCATGTGCCTCCGGACAGCTGGCTAGGAAACTGCAGACCCGCCCCGGGGACCGGAGGTGCGTGGTTCCGAGGGGCCTGGTCTCCTGCTTACTCCTGCCTTTCAGTCCTGGGTCCGTCATTCAGTAGGTTTGTGATCTTGGGAACATTACTTGATCTTTTTAAACCTCATGCCCCTACCTGGAGAATGGGGGGCGGGGTAAGAAAATTAATTCATACAAACAGTATAGAAAAAAATATATATGTGTGTGTGTGTGTTCTACCCATTGAGAGAGTGAACAGTAACATTAAATTCTCACTGAAAACACTTGTGCAATGTTTGTGGTTTTTAACATTAAGCCCCGAGTTAGGAGTGGTAGAAGAAAAAGGCCAGCTCCGTGTTCTTGACACGTTCTTCGTCTGTCTCAGATACTAAACCCCAAAGCAAAAGTACAGCCACTCCCGTGTCCCTCCACTCTCCACTCCGGATGTGGTTCCGTCAGAGACAGGGGAAATAATCTCCTAAAAGTATTTTTCTTTTTCTATGAAAGTTCTCTGAAGATGGACGCGAGTCCTCCGCTCACAGAACACCAGGTGGAATCGGCAGGTAGCGGCCCCCGTGTGACCTGCAATGGGAGGAGAATCCAAGCCCTGAGTCTTTCTGTGCTTCGCTGAAAGTGGCCTGAATTATGAAAAACAGCACTTTTAATGAAATCACCTGCAGGCAATTACTATTTCATATTAATAGGGTCCCAACTCCCACCATATTGGAAAATAGTAATTGCAAGTTATGGGCTTTAAAGCTCTAAATTAAACTTAAGGATTTGTAAGATAAACAGCTGCCCCGGGGAAATAAGGTCTTTGCAATTATCACATAGTGGGCACAAACGTCTGGCTGTGCATGTCATTCTGTCACCACTCAAAAACATTACTCTCAGAATCACTCTTTGCCTGAACAACAGCACAAAGGTCTTGGCTGTTAAGTGAGCTTCAAAGATTTTCTTTACCTGGTAATTTGGAAGAAGGCTGGTGAACAGGGATTTGGACCAAGGGGCGATAGAGTTCTGGAAGGCTGCACAGCCAAAGATTGGGGCAAGGGATGCTTGTAGGGAAGGGAGTAGGAGAGAGGAGAGGACTCTGATTTGGGAAGGGCCAGGGGGAGGCCCCTGCTGGCCAGGTGCAGTTCTGGCGGTCACCACAGAGAGTCCAGCCTCCCTCCCTGCGTGGCACTGCCTCCGATAGGACCGTAGACCGGATAGTTCCGCAAAAGCTCAGGAGAAATAGAAGAAAAACATGTGTTGAGGCATCTGGACACCATTTCCCACCAACTGGCCTTCTGCCTCTTACTCCCCCCACGTGTGGCTGGTCTTCCAGCCTGTGAGCTCCTGCCTGGTGGCAAGTGCCAGGGGCGCAGGTGGGCCCTTTCGCGACACTCCGAGTGTGACTCCGGGTCCTGAGGAAATCCCGCACCGAATGCATCCCAGGGGACGCAAGCAGTGCCAGGTAAACCAGGCTCTGGGGGACCACCAAACAGTAATTGTCAAAAGTATGTGACAAAAATTATTTAACCAAAAAGGTAATGCTAGAAATGTTACACAAATTATTTTTAAATTATATTAAGAAAATGACTGGGAAAGTCCTTTTGAGAAGATGGAGATATCCAGAAATCTTTTCTCCTGTTGATTTCCTATTTTTTAAAAAAGTTAGTTTTTGAAAAGGTTATGCATTCACATTGTTCAAAAATTTAAAAAAATTATAAAAAGTCATGTGTGAACTGTCTCCCTCCTATGTTTTCCATTCACTGTCATAACTCACCACCCCAAAATAGCTAACCGCTGTTGTTATTTTCTTTTTGTATCCTTCCAGATTTTGATGAATTTACAAATATGAATATATATTAAATACTTCCCCCTATTGGAATGCTAAGTTTTCCATATTGCATTTTTCTTTTAATAATGTATCTTCAGTACTTTCCAATTCTGTATATGGACTTCTTTCTTTTCACAGCCGCGTGGAGGGCCAGTTTCATTTAATGAGTCCTGTACTGATGGACGTTGAGGTCATTCCTAGTCTTTGCTGTTGCCAACAATGCCACACTGGATGTGCACACATGACAGGTTATTTAAAGATACTCACAGCATCTATCTTTTCAGTCTTGATGGATTTTGCCAAATCCGCCTCCACCAGTAATGCATGAATGTGACCGGTTTCTTAGCATGCCTCTAGGGGAACACATTATCAAATATGTGAATTTGTTTCCAGTCTTACGTGAATGGTGGCATCTCAGGGAGGGAGGCTGAGCATCTGTCCAATGCTGAAGCATCACGATTATTTCTTTTGCTGTGAGTTGAATGTTTATGTCCTTTTCTGGCAGGATAGTCATCATTTTCTTGTTGTTTTGGGAGCTGTGGTACCAGCTGCAGTTTTTTCCATTTTGTTCTTTGCCTTTTAATTTTGTTTATGATGTGTTTGCTATGAAGAAGTTTTTTTAAGTCAAATGTATAATCTTATATTTTATGGTTTCTGAATTTTTAAATGTAATTAGGCCATTTCTATGCTGAGTTTGTAAAATATTTCTCACATTTTTTGTTATTTTTATGGTTTCATATTTTTTCCATTTAAATCTTTTATTCATTTGGAATTTATCCTGGGGGACAGCATGAGGTATTGACCCATTTTTCTAGATGGCACCAATGTTTTCCAACATCATTTATTGACTAGTCCATTTAAAAGATACAAACTTCTCTTGTGTATTTGGATTTATTTCTGGACTTTCTATTCTGTTGCATTGATTTTTGTGTCTATTATATGACTTTATGATTCTATTTTAATTACTGAGGTTTTATGTTTTAATATTTGATAGGGAAATTTTCAATTTATTTATTTTGCCATATGACCTTTGCAGTCACCATCTTGTCTAGTTAAAAATAATTTCCATATGTTTATTAGAATAATTGCATAAGTTAGAGATCATTGACAACTTATAATGTTGATTTTCTTTTTCCTGAACATATGATATTGTCGATTTGAGTTCTAATTTTTTTAAGTAAAGCCTAACAAAATTACAAACTCATTTGAAGTTCTCCAGAAGCAAAAATCTATAAAAATGACAGGAAATTGAAATATTCATGTGCATCATTTCTTTGATGAGTATATATCCTTTACCAGAATTATCTTTAGTAACAATACGTGGAAGGTTATGACTGATGTTGAATTATTTTGAATTTGACTTGAAATTAAAAACTTAAAATTAGGCTTTAGATTTTCCTGACTTGTTTTTCATATAAAAAATACCCAAGTATTTAACAAGGCTATCTTTAAAAGGGTTCTTCCATTTCCAACACTGTTGCAAAATCTGGTATATTCAAATTCTCCACTTTAATTACTTACAAAGATACATGTTGTTTTTGGCTTTGAAGTCCAATTCTTCTTTTCATTACCATGTTGTAAAGTTTTTTAAAACATGCATTTACTTACAGAAAAATAAAAATATGTCAGGCGTACTTAAATTATTTGTAAATGGAGCCATCTGAGGAGACAAAGGATTTGATGTCCACCGTCAGGTGAATGCTGATAGTATCAAGGGGCCCACTGAGGCCATGTCTACATCGGTGGCAGAAAACACCCCTGTTTATGCCACAGCAGGGGTCAGTAGGAGTCATGAGATCTTGCACTTTGAACAGTTCTGTTGGGGCAAGGGGTGAGGGGTACTTTTCTGGGACAGATCCAAAAATACATTATAAAAGATGGTACATGAAATAAAATGGTTTATGTAATCTTGGGGGGATATTTTTAACAACCTCGAATGGTTTTTATACATTTCCTGAGTCAACTCTAACAGACGGGACCTTAATGATGCGTGACAAATGCCAAGGCTGGGGACGGAGTTGTGGGAACTCTATGTCTTTCAGCTGAGCTCTCACTTGCTATGAGAAGGGCTTGGTCCAAGTGAGGACCTGCCCCCTTTTCGAGGGGCCCAGGTCACCGGTGGGGAGTCCAGTATGTGGTGGCCTCCTGATTTGCTCTGCTTTGCTCTGGAGGACAGAAAGGACAGGCTCCCCAAGACCTCGCGGTTTGTCTTTTCCACTCCATGAAAATGTGGCTCCAAGCTGCAAGCCCAGTCAGTGAAGAAAGGACTGCTAAGGGTTAACACGCCACGACGAATAACCTTGTTCGTGGATTTCTGAGGACAACTTCCAACCAATGATATTTTCCCACCAATATGATAGATTATAAAATAGCAACATCCAAAAAGACTTTCTCTAAAGCTAGTCCAACCTCTTCAATGAGAACATCAGAAAACCAGAACCAAAGTAGTTCCCGGGGAGGGCCAGGCGGTCACGTCTCTGGGCCCACACGTTGGGCTTAATGTTTTTCTTCCTTTCATGTTTTCTCATTACTTTTGTTAAATCACATTTGTAGTGGGCTGGAAAAGAGCTCTGAGACTCGTCTAGTAAGTGGTATTATTTTTGTTTCTCACCTACTTCATTCCATGTAAAATTATTTGTACCTAATCACATGTATTAGTTAAAGCCAACGTGCTGAACCAGCACGACTTCCCCTTGTCCCCCCGAAAGGTTTGCTGAGCAATTGACTCACAATAAAGTGGATTAATAAGAGAAGGAGATTACAGATTTATTTACCATGTGCACGGGAAGGAGCACAGAGCGATTACTCAACATCCAGAAGCTAATGTACCCCCATTTTGGGGGATGGGGAGATGAGGAATTACAGGGAATTCTCTCAAGGAACAATATGTGGTTACTAAGAAGGATGAACAGATACTTGGGAGAATGAATGGATGTGGGGAAAGAGATTGGCTCATAAATGATTCTCTTTAGAAATTAAATTAACTCGACAGACAGGTGTTATTTTAAAAATGGGCTGGGCCAGATCTGGCTGCATCTTCATCTTCTCTCCTGCGGTGTGTTGAGACCAGGGGCGGGAGGGAAGGAAAGGCAATTGTTCCTGTCAGGCCCCTCTGGTCTTTATGCAGACAGGGGGAAAGCCCCGGCCAACACCTGCTCATCTCTAAAGGCATTTGATTCAAATTACTCTTTATACCAAGAATGCATATTTTGGGGTGGAATTCCCTGAGCTCTTTCACAATATAATGCCATGATTCTTCTTCAGAAATGATTTTTCTTTTTTTTTCAAAAGAGCAAAGACATCGCCCCAATTTTTTCACATTGTCCTCTTACCATGTACGGTTGATACAGCGAAAAATGCACTGCCACAAAGGGTTTTCATCTTAATTACGGTGGAACTGAGATTTAATTGATTCTTCCTACACTCTCTGGCAGCCTGGAACTGAGTGATTTGACGGCCGGCCAACCGCTCCCGCCCACTCCCTGGGCCCTTTGTGCAGCCGGTGGAAAGCCTAGCACACGGCTGTCCGCGCAGTGGGGATCACTCCAAACTCATTCCCGAGCTAATTCTTCCCAAGCATGGAATTGGCTGCTCACAGGACGCCGACATTCAAGAATAAGCACACATGTTAGCGCGTGTTCCCTGCGTGCTTAACGGCATCCTGCGGCTTACATGGCTAGGTCTGCTGCTCACCGTGCGGATCTCGGTTTATTTCTTTGCTGTTTTGGGAACCATTTTTCATCCACTTCTTCACCGTCAGCTTCCCAGATTCTTATGAATATTGTTTCCTACATCAAGCTCTATTTATGGAAAGAGGCTTATTACACGCAAAGCGGTGAATTTTCCGTATCTTTTTGTTTATTAAACAGTAAAATGATAGAATTTGTGTATCCCAGCTGGTGTACTGATGCTAATGATACTAGTAATAACTGACTATAACGATTACTATTATCATCGTAACTGGCCTTTTGGGAGCATCGCCACGTGCCCGAGGCCTCTCTGAGCCCAGGCCCACCATGAGGAGCGTGCGCTGCACGCACCGCTCTGTTCTTGTCCTGGGTCCTGCCCTGCATTTCCAAAGGGTATTTATTTGCACCCTCATAGAAGCCCCCTCAGGAAAAATGAATTTTAATTTTTCTTGCCTTTATTTTGAATTTTGAAACTTAACTTAATGCGGTTTCATGTGAATTAACGTTTTTACCCCTTGGCCACATCCTGGCCTAGAAGAACAAGTGATTTTTGTCTTTTCAGGTCTGGTGGTTAACACAAAGCATTAGCTTTCACCTTGGCCTTGTTTTCTTCTCTCCTCCCTCGACCTCTGTCCCTTCCTTCTCTTCCTGCATCCTCGCTTTTTTGTACAAACAATTATTATTCAACTACCCCACGTTAAAGTTGAGAAAATCAAGGCTTGGGCAGCCAGTCCAGTGTCCTAGTTCACAGAGACATTTAGTGGCTTGAACCTTTCATATGCTTTCTTTTAATTACACCAGGTAATAGGTTTTCAGTAAATATTTGCTGAACGAATGAACGCATGACTTGTGTGCTAAGCATTTTGCTGGATGCATTCAAAAGAATAAAACATAAAGATTCTGCTCTCTAGAGAGGAGGAAGATTAAGCCTAACACTGAACTCCTTCATTGTACCTGGTGTTTTATAGACATCATCTCATTTAATCCTTTGATGTAGGCACTCCTGTTTTCATTTCAAAGATGAGAAAAGAGAGTTCTTAGAAATTCCATGACTTGCACCAGGCCCACACCTGGTAAGTGGCAGAGAAGGGATTCAAGCGGTGGGTTTGGGATTTACAGCTGCTCAGCTGTCTGCATGGTCTGCCCCTAAAAAAAGCTACACTCAAGCTAGTAGACATGACTAAAAATACAAGAAGAAAATATGAAATGACATTAAATTTCCTACTATTGACAAAAAATTAAAATACTGTAGAAATTCACACACACAAAATAAATTCCTGTGGACCTTGGAAAGTGAAGGGGACTATATCAAAGGTTTTCCTTCCAGTTAATTTCTCTACTGAACGGCTTTTATTCTGAAGCCCGGCATCCCTCTCGTGGAGAGCACCTGCGAAATCTCTGTTGGGTCTATCAAATTTTTGAACATTTTTCAATTTCTTTCCGGTTTTGCTTGATGTAGAAGCCTGGCTTTTTCTTTAAAGGTAAAATGATCAACGTGAAGTTAAGACATTACATCACAAATAGATATTTTAAGAAACAGATTGAAAAACCAGGATCAGTTATTTTAATTATAGTTCTAGTGAAAGTAGTAAAGCACAAAAAGGTTAGTGTTTTGATGCAAATTATTAATGTACATTACAAATAATATTTTAAATGAATATTTATATGTTATAATTAATATAGTGAAAGAAATATAACATTTCAAAGAAAAATGAGACGTAAATTTATAATATTCATATTTTAAAAATACATTCCTATGGGTAGCTGGAACAAGCTTCTGTAAGAAGAAGGAACTATGTGACTAGTGAATGGGCTTCGCTGTAGCTATTTTTCATGGAAATGCACTGAATAGTTTTTCTATGCAATGCCATTTTGAAGGCCCATTCCAATATACTCTCTATCAGTGGTCACCAGATCTTTAGATTCCAAAAGCACTAAAAAAAAATAAAAAGAAGATGGGGGTGGGGAGCAGGGGAAGACACAGGTTGCCAATTTCTCATTTGTTGGACTGTTCTGTACCTGTAATTTACAATCACATGACACATTTCCTGAGATAAGATTGATCATTACAAAGGAAGTGATTGCCAATCAGATAAGTGTAACTCTATGAAAATTCCCTCTCCTTTTTGTCCTTATGTCACAATGGACTGGAAAAGCCTTTATCATTAACAAACAATTGTTAACTTTTCCCGATGGTATTTATTCAGCTATCTCCAGCCCTCCTCTGGGATGACTTCCATGTGGCTCCACCCACACAGCAGGTGTCCGTCCCTCCTGCTGCAAATGTTCCAAGGGCTTAGATACTCCAAACACACTTGCACACACACGGACACACGCACATGCATGACTCGACCATCAACCCTGCGGAGTGCCCTCCGCTTGCCTCATTTTCTTCTCTCCTTAAAGGAGATGAAAAACGTGATGTTTTTCCAGACCTCCCCACTGCAATACCCCTTTTCTGTTAGAGATTCTGTTTAAATATTTTATGTCACTTACGATTTCATGTGTTTCTGCCATGTCTGTCCAACTCGGCTGTAAGGTTTAAGACGGCATTGTCTGGCCGGGCGTGGTGGCTCATGTCTGTAATCCCAGCAATCTGAGAGACTGAGGTGGGTGGATCGCTCAAGGTCAGGAGTTTGAGACCAGCCTGAACAAGAGTGAGACCCCGTCTCTACTAAAAAATAGAAAGAAATTGATCTGGACAACTAAAAATATATATATATGGAAAACATTAGCCGGGCATGGTGGTGCGTGCCTGTAGTCCTAGCTATCCGGGAGGCTGAGGCAGGAGGATTGCTTGAGCCCAGGAGTTTGAGGTTGCTGTGAGCTAGGCTGATGCCGTGGCACTCTAGCCCAGGCAACAGAGTGAGACTCTGTCTCAGAAAAAAAGAAAAAAATAAGAAGACAGCATCGTCTGGTCATGTTTATGCGGCTCTGCATTAGACACGCATGTCAAATAACACAAGTGTTCAAATGCTTGTGCATTCTTATTTAGTGTATGAGCCACAGGCAGAGAGCACTCTTTGTACATAATAACTGCTACTCTTACTGAATGCTCACTATGTTCCAGGTGTGTGCTAAGCAAACTATTGATATTTGGAGTAATTCATTTAATCTTGACAGCAATCACAAGGTAGAAATTGCTATTATCCCCATTTTATTATTTCCCACTTTGCACATGAGGAAACTAAAGCTCAAGATCCCTTCGCTAGTCAGTGGTGGCAGGAGCTGCATGTTCAGCACAACACACAGCCCCGCATAGCAGAGTTCAGTGAGCTGAGATGTGGGGGAACCGGGAGACTCTGGGTCGCATGGTGGTTACAGAGCAACGAGCCCAGGGACGAGACTTGGGCTCTGGGTCTTCACTCTGACACTTAGCTCTTGCCCTTGGGTGTGCTAGTCATGGTTTTGAATCTCAGTTCTACCACCTGGAAAATAAGGACAATATTAGTACTTTCCTCATATGCACTCAAGAGATACTATTATAAACCAGCTTAGAAAACCACGCTGGTTTTGATATATTCTACTGTTAAAAATCTGTTTGCAAAAACTCAAGAAGGGTAGATGGGGCAATACCGTGATTATTATCCCTTTTAGGAAGATCTACAAAGCTTAGGGACACCCTTGTCATATTATCCACAGCAATTAAACAGTGAAGCAATTGTTTGAAAATTTTCCATTTCTAGCTTTTGAAAAATTGAGTGCATTTTTCTAGAACATTTCCTCTCAAACTCCAAGAAAATATTTTTAAAGACAGTCAGTAAAATATAAGCAGGTAGACAACAACCAGAGCAACAAGCTCTTCTCTTAGTCCCTAACTACGAGCAGCTAATTAATTCTGCTGCCTGTCCAGCTCCTGGCTCCGCGATGACGCTCAGCGCGAGGAGTGGTGTCAAACAACCGTGGGTGTGAGAAAACGGCGAGGAGCCAGTGACCAACAGGTTATGATGAGCAGAACCACGAGAAAGGGATTTCTTTCCAGCCACTTTGCACATTCTGTGTGCGGTATGGCATTCGCTCGTAGTTAGTTGAAGTAAAGCATGTAGGCTGGAAAGAGGAAGTTTTTCTTGATCATGAAAGATTCGTCCTTACATGTGATTATCTCATGTAGCTACACGTTGCTTGTACCAGCGAGGTCCCCAACATTTTTGGCACCAGGGACCATTTTCATGGAAGATAATTTGTTTGTGGACCGGGGAAGGGGGCGGGACGGTTTCAGGATGATTCAAGCACATCGCATTTACTGTGCACTTTATTTCTATTGTTATTACATTGTAATATATAATGAAATAATTATGCAACTCACCATAGGTTGGGGATCCCTGGCTTATAAGGCCTCAGCAAGAATTTTATTTTAAAGTTGGATTTGTCTTGTCCTCACTGTTCATTCGGCATAGAAAGCAAGGCTCAGTGCTTGGGTGAAAAGCTCCGGTTTAGACAATGAACTGGAAATCCTACCAGATAATCTAAAGGCTTTTGCAAATTAAGGTCAGCTCTCCATGCAATTGTTTTGCTTTGCAAACTAGTCAAGTTCCTTTGTTTTTAATGCCCCTGCTTTTATTGTTTATTAGTTATGTGGAAAACATGCTTTCAGACAGTCTGTCCAGAGGCTTAGATTTTGTATAAGCCAGGAAATGAAGTCAGCAGACCTGAGGATTCAGCGGTGATTCAACCTCCCCTTCCTGAGAGAAGCAGGCAATTCAGAAATGTTTAAATAAAAATGCAAAGACAGTGACAAATAAATTGAAATAAATGTGTTTAATAGTTTGCCGGTGTACTCAGAACCATTCCATTTATTTAAAACTTTAGAGACGTGAAAAATCCTATGCGGTTCAGAGCTTTTTTTATAGTGCCATTGAAAGATTATGTAACATGTGATTTTTCACTAAAAGAGATGCTAACTACTTGAGTCTTTCAAACTTTCCATTGTCTTATAATTGAATTTTCTGGCTCACAAATAACCTGCTCCACTTCTGATTTATACTTTTGGCTAAAATAAATAGAGATGCCTTCTTGTACTTCTACATCAAAACACGGACTTTAAGATTTTGCTACTATCATTTCACTCTGTCACTTATCCTTTTCAGCTTTTTTTTTTTTTTATTTTGCCTCAAGTTCCCAAAAGACTGGGTCAGAAGGCACCGAAAAATTATTTATTATTAGATTAGGTGATTAAAGAGAATAACCAAGAATTATGTTTATGTAAGTACATACTTAACTTTAAAATATTTCATCGAGATATAATACATATACCATAAAATACATCCTGTAAATCCTTCAAAAGTGCACCCTTCGGTGGTTTTTAGTATATTTACGAGGTTGTGCAATCATTGTCACTATCTAATTCGAGAACATTTTCGTCTCCCCCAAGGGGAACTCCATATCCGCCAGCTCTGATTCCCCGTCCTCCCTGCCCCCAGCCCCGGGCAACCACTGGCCTAATTTCTGTCTCTGTGGATTTGCCTGTTCTAGACATTTCACATAAGTATTAATAGAATAATACAATATGTGGGCCTCTCTGGCTTCTTTCTCTTAGCGTAATGTTCTCAAGGTTCATCCACGCTGTAGCATGTGTCAGAACTTCACTTCTTTTTCTGGTGGAATAATATTCCGTTTTACAGATATAACGCATGTGGTTTACCTGTTCATCAGTTGGTGGACTTTTGAGTAGTTTCCACTCTTTGGCTATTATTAATAATGTTGCTATGAACATCCAAATACAAGTATTTGTATGAATGTGTCTTGCGGATGTGTCTAGTAGCGAATTCCCTGGGTTCTATGCTATCTCTATGTTTAACTTTCCGAGGAATTGCCACACTGTTGTCCAAAGTGGCTACACCATCTTTACATTCCCACCGGCCACGCGCAAGCGTTCTGGTTTCCCCACATCCTTGCCAGCATGTCCTGTTTGTGTTTTTCTATTTTAACCATCCTAGTGGCTGTACAGAGGTATTTCACTGCGATTTCGATTTGTAACTCCCTAAAGACAGCTGATGTTGAAATCATCTTTTCACGTGCTCACTGGTCATTTGTATGTCTTCTTTAGAGAAATGTCGATTCAGATCCTTTGCCTATTTTAAAATTGGGTTTTTTAAATGTTAAGTTGTAAGAGTTCTTTATGTATGGTGGACCCTAGACTCTATTGGACATATGGTTTGCGGGTATTTCCTCCTGTCCTGTGGATTGTCTTTTCACTCTCTTGACAGTGTCCTTTGAAACACAAAAGTTTTTGATTTTGATGAAGTCCAAATTATCTATTTTTTCTCTTGCTGCTTGTGTTTAAGTATCATTTCTAAGAAACCATTGCCTAATCTAGGGTCTTGAAGATATATATATAGGTTTTCTTCTAAGAGTTTTACACTTTTAGCTTTTATATTTAGGTCTTTGATCTATTTTGAGTAAATTTTTATAGAAGGTATAAGGTAATAATGTATTTTAAATGTCCTTCACTTGATTCTCAACATTTTTCATATTTATAGGGAAATAAAAGATTATCCAATTTTTAGTAGCATTTGAACACCTATAGTAAGAATCCTATCACATAGTATTTCTAAGCACTTTTGAAGCTTAATGTATTATGTATTTTTTAAAAAATGATGACGATCTAGGGCTAGAAATACAAAGAGTACTAGGAAGAAAAGGCAAGAAATCAAGATTTTGCCTCTGAAAGCATTTTTCCTTGAATGTCAGTCGAAGACAATTCACTCTGTAACTCCACCCAGAGCAGCACCGACGCTGAGTTTGAGTCAAATCTTGCAGTATTAACTCAGAGGAACGTTCTGATTGCAATCATCTTTGTTATTCTCAAACTTCCCTCCCTTTGTCTAAAAGAAAGCCAAGCAAAACAGACCAGAGCACTGAACTCCACAAAGTCAATTACGTTACACTCCAAAGTGAAAAATGATAAAAATGTGCCTACTTTAAAAATGTGAAGTTTTTGTGAATATACATGAAAGTGCACCTTTTCCCTCATTACACTTCACAAATTATTGCAGAAGTTTTTGCATTTTAATTCTGCTTATGAAATATTTATATTCTAGACCAGTACTGTCTCATAGAACTTCATGTGGGGATGGAATGTTCTATTACGGCACCGTCCAAAACAGTGGTCATTAGTCACACATGGCCGCTGCGTATCTGCAAGGTAGCTAGTGTGGCTGAGGAATTAAAATTTTCATATCTTGCAATTTTAATTAAGTTAAATTTAAATAACTGCATGTAGTTGGTGGCTTCCCTGTTGGACAGCACAGCTTTATAGGCCCGTTGTGTTATCTGATAACTCGTAATCTGCTTGAACAAACAGCATGAATTCTAGAGTAGATAGGGTAATCTATTGAACTTATAAGCTATTTCAAAAAAAGATGAAAAGTTGCGATACAGCTCTTGGGGTAATTTGTTTGTGTTGGTTAATTTAAACAGTGATGCATGTTTCTAGAATCACTTCCTCTTTCTCTGCCAAAGAAAAGAATATATGCAGACTTCTGGCTGAATGTATCCTATACTCTGCCAAGCATGTAACTAAAATTAAACAAAAGTTTAATTGCTAATAGTTTTTTCTTTATATCCTGTGAAAATCTTGGAAAGCACAAAATTGTGGAAATTCAGATAGAAAAGTAAAACATTAGTAAATTTGCCCATGAACAAAGGCACATTGTCTGGTATGTAAACAAAGATCATGAAGCATTTTGTAACATAAAATGGAGAAGAGAGAGGGCCTTAGCTCTGCTTTGAGACTAACTCACCCCTTTACCTGACACGTTAGCCCTAGTGGCTTTCTGTGCAATACAAATATAATAAACCACGTATGCAAAATAATATCTAAAGAGTTGGAAGGGACTCTGTAGACATAAGTTCCTTATAGATGCAAATATCACCCTTAATGTATTATGTAATTTTGATTTTCTCTTATAATGTAATTCCTGAAAAGAAAATGTTGACAGATGTATTAACATCTCAAGAAAACAGTTTCTCTGCTCCAAGAGGGATCCTGGCAAGACATAGCTCCCATCTCTCTTCCTGCGTAACACGGAAATGCAAACACTGCAATAGAAACGTCACCAAACAAAACAAACAAATGAAAGTAAACCTAAATGCAAAAGGACGAAAAAGAAATCTCGTTCTTTCTTCGCAGGACTACAAAAGGGCTTCATGAACTTTTTCTCACAGTGAATCAAAAAGCATCCAGTCAGGCAAGTCACATTTCCTAGTGCTCCACAACTTAGGAATTGCAGGATCACATCCGTTTATTTAAAAAAGAAATCAAACATGCAGAAAGACATTAAAAGGAAACTGCAAACCTCCCTACTGATCCCAGCCTCCATATCGCCTGCCTAGACAAAACGAGACTTTTCTTTATATCCTTCCGGAATGTTCTGTGTATATATACTCATTTATGTATAACAGGCAATTTTCTATTTCAAGAAGTTACATAAGTTTCAAGATCTTGGAGCCATGCTCTGAAATTCCACCGTAGAAACAGTGGCGCTGCTCTGGCCTGCTGCTCACCTTCAGTCACGTGCTGCCATGGCGTGTTGATTCTGTCTGGGAAGTGACTCAAGATGTCCCCCTCCACCCGGGAGGGAGTCATGGAGTCATTGGCATGGCCCAGGCCTCATCATCTCTGCTCTAAGAATGTGCATCAGCCTTCAAGCTGTTCTCTAAACCCAGTGAGGGCTCTAACACACAGGTGTGTCATTTTACTCTCTACCCGTTTGATGTCATGGCTTCACCTACAGGAGAAAAGAGCTCTGGGAGACCTCACTGGACCATCCCCGGGTGCACTCAAGGCAGCCGTGCACATGGCCACGCCATGCCTCTGTCCAGCCATTGCTCCCCATTCATCCTGCAAACGGTGTCTTTCTGGGACCCACCCACCCAATCCATCCAAAGTCACCACCCCTGCTGGGATGGAGCTCCATCACTCCTGACCCCACATGTCATGCTCTTAAAGTGACACTTATTGCCATGGTGACATATGATTTATAGAATGAGGTTTCAAGGGCAGGGCCCATGTTTTGTTAATGTTTTTGTGTTGTGCCATGAAAAATCTATAGCTTGAAAGACAAGGCCCAAATATTTGCTGCCTCTGTTTATTAAATTGTAAGGAGACCCAGAGAGTCTAGGGGCGGGGGGTAGGTACAGAATTAAAGAGTTCAGAAAACTGTGAAAGCTGAACTGACTTCCTTTTGTTTCCTTGTGCAGAGCCCCGGGGGGGCCAGGAACAAGTTCTGGTAGGACTCCTTCTGGTCAGAGGGGTTGTCAACCTCTCGGCCACACGTGGGACATCTCCCCGAGCCATACCCTCATACGGCTGGGTTTCCCTGCTCAGCGAGCCCAGAGGCAAGTGGGCTGTCCCAGCACAATGGGCACTCTGCATGCTGCTAGGCTGCCCGAGTCACCCGGAGCTCATGCGTCCGGCAAACATGTTGTGATGCGCTGGAGAGACTGGCACACAGGTGACCATGAACTAAACGGAACCTGAAACTTATTTCCTCAAAGTGTATGTTCCTCACAATTCTGTAAATAAAACAAATAATACGTCTGGCCAAAAAAAATCAATTTCAAAATTCTTATCCCACTTCTATCAAATCTCCAATTAAAGAAAAAAAAAAAAGCAAGCAGAACACAAGGAAGCGGCGAAAGTCTGCTCAGGCCCTCGCCTCCTCCGGGCTTTGGGCAGGGAGCGGCTGGCAGGCTGGGCACTCAGGCGACCATCGGACCACTGCCTGCGCTGGAACAAGACACCCTAGAACACGACCGCAGGACACTTGACCCTCCCTGGCTCTTGGGGGACGTGCCCCGCGGGCTACGCACAGGCGGGCGGCGACAGGTGCCAGCAGTGCCCGGCTGCCTGGCGCTGCCGGGGGGTCTTGCTCGGGTTTTCCCGGCGTGGCCTGTCTCGGGCCACTCGGCGCGTTCTCAGCCGCCCCTCCTGACGTTCGGCACTTGTACCACCCTCTCTCCATCATCATATGTGAAATGCTTCTTTCCAAGATCCCCCTTAAATATCCATATTTCTGTGAAGCTAAAACGATGTTTGACCCTGATTCTGTCGTATTCAGACAACACGAAGTGCTTTTAGGCCCTGGCAAGTGAGAAGAAGCATAAAGCACTGTGTCTTTGACGAAACTCTGACAAGGAAACTACAGTCTTGGCAAAAACGAAACTTTGTGAGAATTATTTCTAGTGTTCCGAAGGGATGCACGTCGGTTATTAAATGCAGCTGTTGGATTAGATGCTCTTTTTTTATGTCCCTGAAGATTTATATGAATCTTTCTTATGTAGTGAAGCCGTAAAAAATGGAAGGGGAAATGCCAACACTTTAACTCCTCTTTCAAAGCCCTGATGCTCCCTACGGCCTGTTTAGATGCCACCTCCAAAGTGTCCCAAGAGGCCTCCACCCTCTGACCTTCCATCCTTCCCCGGGGTCAAGGGCCCGCCTTGCCATGGGGGTAACCTCACCTCGAAGGCTTACTCTCCTTCTCTGGGCTGTCCCCTCATCAGTAAGAATGACCCTCTCTAACTCCGTGACTCAATGATTATGATTATTATTGCACTTTATTTTCCAAATGAATCTTGTTGGGAAAACAAATTTTGGGGGGAAGTGAGGAAAACTTACGTTTGTTGATTTTTGGAAGGAGCAAGGATGTGATAGAGTGAAAAATTTGAAAGACAGAATATTTTAGACTTGGATCCTATTGCTTCATTATTTTTTCCATATTCTCAAATAAAAGTACAAGCTTAAAAAATAGAAAATATTTCTAATTTACAAATATTTATTTTTTTCTATCTCCAAATCAAATTTCAGAAAAATCCAGATTTTGAAGTTTACTTATTTTGACCAGGACATAGCCAAGAACAAAAAATAAGAAAAGAAGAAAGGCTCTTGGCTCAAATTTATGCAATAAATGAGTTCACTACTGATAAAAGGCTAGTTTGGGTTAATTAGTTTACTGTCAAAATGTCCCAGGTAATGACTTATCATCAGGCAGGGGAAAAAAGACTGTTTCCAGAATCTTCACCACCGACGAGAGCAAAATGCGGCCGTCAGGGTGACAATAAGTAAAGGAACAGAAAAGCTATGAAATCTAGGCATACGAGAACTCAAAATCACATGGGGTCATTTACTATAGGGAAAAACAGCCATCAGTCCTGGAAAATCTTAAAAATAACAGTATATAGTAACCAATGAGATTCAAACTAGCATGTTCAGTATGGTTCTTTTTCTTTTTTTTTTAAAGGCTGAGATGTATTGAAGACATTGTTTCAGAAAGACTTCCATTGAAACTTTTCAATTAAGAAAAGATCTGGCATTTCAATTGTCTGGAAAATTCACTTATATGTGACACCAACTTCTCCAAGAATCCCCAATAATTAGAGGCTTTTCACATTAAAACTCTAGCTCCCTCTGAAAGCCAAACAGAAAAAAAAAATTAAAATAAAAAGTCAATGTAAAGTGAAAGAACATCTAAAAATGGAGAGGTAAAATGAATGTGACTTGGAAGCGATTATCTTAACACTTGCGCCTTCTTTTCATTTTCATTCCATTCTGAAAATGACTATTAAATAGCAAGACTCCTAAGCATAGATTTGCGACGATAGAAATTATTTATCTTTCAAGGTAATATAGCGGGGAGAAGACAAATTGCAAAGACATATAGAAATACATCTGTATTTTTATGTGTATTTTAAAAACACACATAAAAGTATACATATTGTTTTTGTATATATGTATATAAATATTTAATAAATGACCTAGAAAAGAACCCGCCAAATTCCCACTGGTCTTTGCTTCTGGAGAGTGAGAAGGGGGCTGGAAGTCAGAATCAGAACATCTTCGATGCTACCAAGGACATTTTCTTTACTTGAGAAGAGCAGAAGCTAATGTGACGAAGTCATAGCTGTCGATTCTGGATGGCTGGAACACAGCTATTTTTTTTTTTTTTATTACTTTCTTTATGTTTTTAGTTTTTTGGTTCTTTAATAGTTCTAAAAAAAATAATCCTTATCAGCATGAATGCACTAATTCTGGCCATATTTCGGAGGAACATGATTTCAAGAACCCGGAAGGGCTGGTAGCTTTATACTGGGCATCTCTCGATATCATCATTTGGAAAAACAAAACAAACACACGCCCAAGCTCCCTGTAACATGCTGTCAGCCTGAGTGATGCTCATTACTGGCAATCTTTGAAAACAGCCCATTCTACCCAACAGAAGTGTATTTCCAGCTGACCATGTGGACATTTTTGTTTCTAGTTCATCCCAGTCATATTATCACGAATACAGGCAATGCGGTAAACAAAGCCCAAGCTGACATTTCAGGGGACTGGCTGGTTGCTACAACAAGAATGGTGATATCATAATCACCACTCTGGAGCCGATGCCAGGTAGGATTTCCAACCTCTTCAGAATAATTGACGTTTTTCTAACGTGTAGTATCCATAACAACCACTTTGGCTGCACAATAGCATCCACCGTAACACTTCCTTAGCAACTTGTTTAACACCGCAACTTTGAAATCATCCATTATTTTGGCAACAGGAAGAATATTTGCTGTTTATGAACTTTTAGAAGGTCATCGGCTGAACACGAGCCTGGCCGGCTTCCCTGCACGCCCTCCCTCCACCCCGGCCTGCCATCGTAGCCCTCGCATCGCAGGACGTGAAGCCTGTGCCGCTGAGAAAAATCATGCACTTTTCACATTTTTCTAATAGAAAAATAGATTTTATTTTGGGCACATTAGACAAAAATGTCCTAGTGTCGCCTGCCCATGTTTTATTGCTCTGCCGCTGATTAACAAAAAGAATGAAACTGATGGAAAGAAAACCATTTTGTTGAACCAATTCTAAACTCTTTTGGTTGATCTTAAAGTGTACCTGTAAAGCTCATAGTTAGCAAAAATACCAAATTAATGGATATTCAACTTATAACTAGTATTAGACCTTAAAGCTTATACTTAATTTTCAGTGAGAAAAAATGACCAGTGACTGTATTACTTCCAGAATGGGATTGTTTCATATTCTTGTAGAACTCACTGGAATAATAAATTTAATCAGCTTCCACATTGCCAAACTCTTCAAGTAATTTTATTAGATTGGTATGTTCAAAAAGAAATAGGAGGCCAGGCATGGTGGCCCACACCTGTAATCCTAGCACTCTGGGAGGCTGAGGCAGGAGGATCGCTCGAGCCCAGGAGTTGGAGGTTGCTGTGAGCTAGACTGATGCCATGGCACTCTAGCCCAGGCAACAGAGCAAGACTCTGTCTCAAAAAAATGAAAAAAGAAAAGAAAGAAATAGGAGAAAATAGCCAATAATATTGAACTATTTTTATTTAGTAACCATTTTCAGCCATCTAATTTAATGAGAAAAGATAACCAAACTGTTTCTTAAAAAAGATTTATAGATGTGAAATTCACACCAATTAAAATAAACTTGTTTTTAGATTGATCATTGTTAATTCTGTAAATCAAGTAGCTTTTTTCTTACTAATCCAAATATTCATAAAACACATTTAAACAGTTCAAAAGTATGAAGAGTTAAGTACGAAGAGTTAAATATAGGAAAATTTAAGAACATGCATACACAGTGTTTCTGCTTCCCATTTCTCACTACTGTAGAAAAAGACAGAAGGTAGCATGGTCCTGTTCATTGCCTTGGGGACGAGGTCTCCACAGTCTTAGTTGGACCCACGTTACCAGCCTCTTGTCCATCACTTGTCAAATCCCACTTTATAGTTATGTCCTTTGGGGCAACTTGCTGTTCCTACAATATGTATTTGCGTTGCCTCTGATCTGTGCCTTCTGCTCAGAGCATTACTTATGCTTGGGACACCATTCATATTATTATCATTTATCAACCAGAAAGAAATGTATAAAGTGACCACTATCAGTAACTCATTGCATTTGGTCCTTGGTACAGAGAAACGCAAAGTCAAAGGTGACAGAAGCCTGTAAGCATCGCATGGTACACGGGCACTGATATACACACTAAAAGTTCTCACTCCCAGGTGAGGCAGAGTAAGCACATTCCACCTACGCCTTTGCTACACGCAGCTATAAGACTCGAACTGCTTGAGATCTCTGAAAACCGTACAGCAGTGGCGGGGTTGGGGAAGGAGACCAGGATGTGAAGTACGTCTGAACGGGCAGTGAGTTGACCACTGTGTCCCTCCTGTTGTCCCCACATGAATGCACAGTCTCATAGACAGAACTGGGCGTCACCTCAGACAGAGAGCGCCAGGCGTCCTCTAGTTCTGGTACAGGAGGGGAAAGGAAATTCCTAACGCTCAAGCAGGGTGTGCAAACCACATTTCTTCTCCTTCTTATCGCTGTTCTCCCAGGCCGCAGCCCCCGGCAATGGTGAGGTGGGAGCAGAGCCGGCAGGGTCAGGACGGCCCACAGGCGTGAAGCGCAGGGACGGAGCTCTCCCCTCCCGTCCGTGAGGCTGCGGGTCCTGGAGAGCAGGACAGACTAGCGCTGCTGTTGCTCTTTCTCAGGCACGGGAAGCAAAATGCGGGACACGTCCAAATTACTCGTCGTACAAAAAGGGAAAATCTCAACTTGTAAGGGAAGAGACAGCCCACATCAAAACAGAGACAACACAGATGTGGCTGTCCAAAGACTTCGAAGCAGCTATTTACAGGGAAAACGTGGGAGGCAATCGGGAATTTGAGATTTACCGTGCATGGAGGATTCACGCTGGTTGGAATAAGGTCCTCCTCTCAGGACAAAGACACCAGTTCTTGCCTCAAGTCTAAACTTAACCGCTGCCGTTTATACTGTCTCCCTCTCTCTGTTTTGTTCTTTCTTGTTTCAGATCATTCACATTTGTATTTTTAAGCCGCACAAATTTGAATTCAACTGTAAAATGCCTGGAATTCTTCTAAGGAAACTGAAATTTAACAATAAAAATAATAATGTCTAGTAAAATTTTCTTGCCTGATCACTTGGTGTGAAAACGCAACAGAATAGATTAGTCTTTAATGTTCAAAAAGGCTGGTCATCTTCTTTCAAATAATTGAAAGTTTCGGCTGGTCCGAAAGTAGTGAGTTATCTCACTTGATTGTTCGCAGTCGGCTACAGATTGAACTCCTGTTCTACTACCATTTTCCCCCTCCTCACTACTGCACTTGACTGGTCTAAAAAAAATAATAATAACTGAAAATTTCATGTCTAGTGAATCCCGGTATGTACAGTAATTAATATGGGTGCTGGATTTAGTAATAGCACACACAGACATTCATGTCAATCATATTCACACCAAACCAAATGGGTGTGTCGTCAGAGAACTGTTAATACTTAATTTGTAAATGCTGTGCTTTCTAAATCATACACAAGAGCCTATATTATAATATATAGAATAAAAATACTTATAAAAGTAATAAATGCAAAGCGACATATCACAGCCAGGCAGAGCCCGGCAGATGCTATGTCAGCCCCTGGGCCTTCAGGACTGTTGGGAGCAGGCTCAGCGAGGCTGGACGGCAGACTCCCCTTCTCCCCCCAGGATTTAACAAAGCCCACCCCGCCAGAAAGCGTCATCTTTGAGAATTTATTTAAACCATATCTGCAATTACCAAATTCTCACACAGCAAATAGTAACTGAGCTCACATTTATGCAGCGGGTCTTCCTGCCGCCTTGGTGTCGGCCGCTGGCCTTGAGCGTGCCTGAGGCCTGGCCCTCTCCACTCTTCCGTTGTGTTTAGTGACCGTGTCCCTCAGCTCAGTCTTGTCTCCGTGATGGTTTAACTTTCTTCATCCATTGGGTTTCTGACTGGGGGCTGATTCAACTCTGCTTTGGGCTTTCCTATGCTGTTTGTGATGCATTCAGCCCCAAGACTGGATGCTGTGGTTTGTCCGTCTCCACCAAAACTCATGCTGAAGCTTGGTCCCCAGTGTGCTGGGGTTGGGAGGTGGGGCCTGCTGGCAGGTGTTTGGGTGGTGGGGACGGGTCGCTCGTGAATGGCTTGGTGCCTTTCTCATGGCTGTGAGCGAATTCTCATGCTGGGGAGATGGGATGGATTAGCACCCAAGTGGGTGGTCACAGAGCCAGGACACCCCTTGGATTTTGCGTCTCTTTGCCCGTGTCTGCTTCCCCTGTGATCTTCTCCAGCATGTTATGACGCAGCACGACAGCTCTCGCCAAAATCCAGGGTCATGCCTTTGAACTTCCCAGCCTGCAAACCTGTGTGCTAAATAAAGCTCTTTTCTTCATAAATTACCCAGTCTCAGCTATTCTGCTGTAACAATACAAAATTGATTAAGACACTGGGCATCAGGGTAACTGAAACCAAATGAAATGCAAAGAAATGTAGAGGCAAGAAACAACGTTCTCCATGCAGGGGTTTATGTGGTAGAGAAATAAGCACACATGAACCGTCGCGTCATGGTGAGCACCAGGTGAAGACTTGCAGTCGGGCGAATAATGTCCCCCCTCCTCCCACAGATGCCCGCGTCCTAACCTCTGGCACTTGTGACTATGTCACTTCACACGGCAAAGGGGGCTTTGCAGATGGGATTATCTCAAAGGTCTTGAGATGGGAGATTATGCTGGATTATCTTGGTGGGTCTAATATATTCAAAGGGTCCTTAAAAGTGGAAGATGGAGATAGAAGAGGAAGGAAGCGGAAGATCTGACTTCAGAAGAGGAGGTGGGGTGATGCCATGTGTGGGAGACTCAATCCGCCCTGCTGGCTTCACAGATGCAGGAGGGTCACCAGCCCAGGAGTGCAGGAGGCCTCTAGAGGTGGGAAAAGGCGAGGAGATGGAGTCCCCTAGAGAACCTCAGAAGGAGCCAGCCTTGCCAACTCCTTGATTTAGGCCAGTGAGACCTGTGTGGGTCTTCTATCTTACAGAACTGTAAGTTAATAAATTTACATTATTTTAGGCTACAACACTTTTGGGTATTTGTTATATCAGTCACTCAAAAATAATACAATGCCCTAGATACTAAGGGTAAAAAAAGTAAAGAAAAGAAAAAAATACCCAAGAATAAGAGAAGGAAGGTAGCTGACTTACTGCCTAAGGTAAGTGTAATCTGAAACTTCTAATTAAAGTATGTTCACCTTGAATTCCTTAAATCAAAAGTTTCTTCATGATTCAAAATCTAATCATAAAGTTAGCACATAGCTCAGTAAAAGGACTAAGTCATGTGACTCACTGACAAGTTAATTGTCCTCTGGGATTTCACTGTCACACTCCTCATGAATTTGACTTATTGCTTTAGAGAAAACATACTGCTAATTTAAGTCTCCCTCACAGGCATCGCCGAGACATCCTCCCTCGCTAAGGTTTACAGAAACTTGTTTGGCCGTCCTAGCTGCAAATCTCTCGGTAACCTCGTCAGAGAGCCCGCGGCGGCCGGGCTGGGGGAAATGCGATTACGTGTATTGCCGACTGCCAAACCCAGGCTGAGCCCGCGGCAGTTCTGATGTACGCCGTGTTGCATCCCACCCGAGAGCTCAATGCGGTCTCACTGCTTTTCATTTGACCTTCAGAGATGAGCACTGGACTCAATTATCCAACTGCCCCCTGACATTTCCTGTGGAACTTGGCACTCGGCTAACTCAATTCATCACATTTCCGCCGGGTCCACATGTAACGTCGTATCCACCATAAACTCATTCTGAAACTAGGCCGCCCAATCCGAAGAACATCAAGAACCACATCCCGCGCTGCTCCGGTGACGCACCTGCCCTCCCCGACCAGCCTGACTTCGTTGGTGCACAGCGCGGGGAGCAGGGAATTGGCAATCAGATTGCAAGATCCAGGTTCCATTTTGTGTGTGAACTGTGTATAACCTTTTAAACGTTGGTGAATATAAAGGAAGGAAGAAAAACAACCTTATGTAAACACAGGTTTTTGTGTGCTGTTTCCATACGTCTGACTTTGTAGCGCCTGCGGATGCTCCAGACACGCCTCCCGCCGTGTGAGTTCACCAGCATCTGCCCCACGTGTTCGACAGAAGTGTGTGGCCCTTGAAAACAGTAAACATTTCTTGACTACCTAGCCATCTGAAATGCTCTTTAAAATGTTTATTGGGTTAGCAGGTGTCTGCTGAGTAGATGCTATGCCTGACGCCCTGTACTGGAGCCAGCAACGTATAAAGGAGAGGGCCTCATCACGCCCGGTGGCACAGGCCCCGGGAACGTAGAATACATATAGCATTATATAGAATAGAATATATAGAATATAATGCAAGTCACTTTCACAGTCATAATTTCAGCCATACCTTTTGAGTATGTGTCTTGTTGGTTCCGCTAAGGTATTTTCTCTTTCAAGGTTAGGGCCAGGTCTTTCAGGATTTTATTCCCACCACGGCATGCCACCCGGCATGTTTTCACTCATTCGTACATTCCTGCAGAACCAAGGAATAAAACTAAGGGACAGAGAGGACACATAAACAGAGGCCACTCCCTAAGACTGAAGGTCTTTAGCAGTTAGATGGTGCCGTGCTAAGCCTGGGTTTAAAGCAGTGGTGGGCGCGAACCCTCCCCCAGAGAGGACAGGCGGCACAAGCCCAGAACGAAAGCTTTGATGCCAGTGAGGGTATTTGGTCAGAGAAATCTGACATTTAGAATGGGAGCTTTACAAGCCCCTCGCCAGCTGTTCACGGCCTGGCTAAGAACTCTGGAAAACACAGTTTGGGGTCCAGGAGTGAGGACATTCCGACAAAGAGGAAGTGAGAACGAGCGAGGGCGCGTGCACACTGGGGTTGGTTGGAAGGAGCAGTGACCCAGCTTGGAGGCCGCAGGATGAGCTGACCGGTGACAAGTCCTAGAGCCAGAAGGAGGGGGACAGGTCATCATCCACTCACAAACCAAGATGTAAAACTCAGTGGGAATATGTTCCTTCTTTGTGAGTGTCAAAGAGACAAATTCCTCCATCTCTGCTTGGCCTTTCACAAGTCACGGGGCGCTGGACAGTTTAAGCCCCTCGGAGAGCCCCTGTCTTCTGGTCTGTACAATGGGCACATGCTGAGTGCCTCCTGGTGTTGCCGTGAGAAGTGAGGGAGGTTATTATGTTAATGCCTAACACGATGCTTAGCATGTCCTCGCTGCTCAGTAAATAGTGACAGTTATTCTCATTGTTTCCCCATCCACTCCTTTGCTAGACTGGGGAAGGAATTTCTGAAAAAGCAGAGATTTTAAAATCTGCTTGCTCTTTGAGTCAATAGTTATATCTGGTTGGTAAAATAAAGCTTAGATTCTAACTCAAAAGAGTTTTTTACTAGTATCACAGACATCCTCACAAAGACAATGGAACTCAACTAAAAAAACTTAGTGCTAAGAAAATACTATCGTTGTTGTTTTACTTATGTATTCAACCGCATTCTTATCTACTTGGCATTCTCAAAATGTAACAGCCTTTAAATCCATTATCTTACAAAAAAATAATTTTTTTCTGTCAAATTTCTTGACCTGCAAAAGAGTATTGGTTCTAAATCAAAGTACTTCAAACATCTTTCAAAAACAGTTTTCTTTATTAGAGGGAAAAAAGAGAATTCAAGAGGAAGTGAGACTTCTGGTGACTGGTCCCCACAAAGGGCTGCATGTTGGTGTCAACTGGGAAACTTGCAGAAATCAACTCTTGAGTGTGCACTCGCACACCCAACCAGTCTGTATTTTAACAATGTGATTCTGACATGCAAACAGGTTTGAGAGCCACTCATAGACTTAAAAATAAGTATCTTCAAAATAATGGACCTTTGATTAAAACTTTTATAATACAAATTTTTCATACTTTGTTTTGACACTGCTTTAGTAACTCTTTTTAATTAGTGGTCACCATATTCCTCATTGACAACATTTGACATCATTCACAATGATTTGCAACTTCCTAAAATACAGAACAGGAAGGTATATTCCAGAATAATATTATAGCTAAGTAATCAATTTATTGAGAATCCGCTGCACGGAAGAAAGAGAAGTTATTTAAGACCTAATCTAAGCCCTTGGAGGACTACACATCTAACTGGATTGGTAATTTCGCACGTAGAGGAACAGCGCGTGATGAACTCTAAACTGGGCGGTGTGCACTGTGAGTGTCCCGGGGGTGCAGAGGAGGGCAGAGCCCAGGCAGTGCAAGCCCCAGCACAACAGTGCTGACTGTGTTTTCAAACCCACATAACGTTGCATAAAAAGAGTAATTATCAAACCCAAATTCAGTTTCTCTGCACACCAATGTTATTTTCCAAAGCATCACTCATTTTGAAGATAAACATTAAATTGAGTGACTATCAAAATAATTTAAATTTATATGTGAGGAATAGAGAAGCATTTTTCTCTCACATAGAGGGGACTTATTTTCTACATGATTGTGGAAACACTGGGAGGGTAGCTTCTTGCAGCTTTAATAAAACAGAGATGACACCTTGGCTCTTTTACATTAATGAGGCTGATGCATCTAGTCATGTGCACTTCAATTTGTCATTCCTGGATTTCAGTGATGCCCTGTGGAACTGATATCAGATATCTCTTAATCAGAAAAAAATGATGGAGGGACTTTACTATTCCTGAAATTAGAATACCAAAGCAACTCAAATGGATGTGGCTGTGAGTCATAAAAGCTTGATTATAAAACTGGACATTCACAGATACATTTCCATTTTGGATAATTTTTATATTTACTAATCACTTTCTTATTTAAAACTAGTTTCTTAATTTCTAATCATCACATATGGCAATAATGGCAACAATATTAGTAAGTATTCCATAGTTAGTGTTTATTAACATTTTCTAGCTTTATCCTAAAAAGTGTAATTTTGAGTAATTAAATATGCTATTTTTTCCAGCAGCAAGTTATTGCCAATGGATATTTTAAAATTCAATTTAATAAATAAGACCTTACAGTTGAGGGCATAAAAGGTACAAAGACCAATAAAACGTGAGCTGTACCTTAAGGAAGCAAGGTAAGATTTAATAAATGCCCCAAGTAGAAGGACTATAAACAAAGTGCTATGATCATTTTTTTTCATTTCAACATATTATGGGGGTACAGATGTTTAGGTTAGGTATGTTGGCCTTTCCCTTCCTCCCCTCCCAAGTCTGAGCTTCAAGCGTGTCCATCCGCCGGATGGTGCGCATCGCACTCTTTGTGTATTATGATCATTAAGTTACTGAAATCATCCATCCATATCAAAATAAGAGAATTTCTGGAGACAAAATACCCAAAAGTTTTTGAGTGTTAATAAATAGTGAATGTCTTACAAGAAATAAAATGAAATGGTGATGCTTTTCAGCATAAGAACTGGAGGTCGAATACTACTGACGGTGGTAGTCCTGCTCACGCAAGAGCCTGTCCTGCTGCTCTGGCCTGGTGAGCAGAGAAGATGCTCCCAAATTACTGAACGTGTGAATAAGTGAAATAATGGATGGCTGGGCAATTGGATAAAGGCAAGGCCTTATTGTCACCATCTCTCCTTTATACTAGAAGTTTAGAAAAATCCTCCAAATAAGAGATGAGCATGGCTGTTTGTCACAGTATTAGGAGTCAGATAGAGTTAGACAGAGTTTTACAGAATACTTCTTCATAAGAGTGATTTACCCAACAAAGTTAGCTATCCAGCTACCTCTAACCATCACTTTTTTCTTATCCAGTTACTTATCCATTCAATCAAAACCCATTGAATTTACAGTATGTGCCAGGCAACTGGCAGGTACCCTATATGGAGAGAAGCGTATATTCCTTAGAAGAGCTGCTGACGGTTGACCATGCCCTGCCCTGCTAACTCAATCTGGAACACTAAAGATCAGTACCAAGGTGATCCAACAATCAGTTTCCTGATGTGAAACCATGGGAATAAATATTTTAAAGCCCTTTAATCACTTCTTGATCCACAAGTCCCATAGCATATTTGCTACATTAAAACATAATATAACATAGCAAATTAGAGACCACTTTCATGTTCCTTAATGAGGGATTGATTTATAGACATACATTTAAATGACTGTATAAATCTACATTCATTAATATTATGCAACCTATCTTTATTAAGATGGAAAAACATCCTACTGCAGAAACTGAAAATGCAGGTTATAACTAAATAGATTGTTCCATTTTGGGTTAGCACGTGCAACGTACATATGATTAAATATACTATGTATAGTCTGGGAAGAAATAGAATAAAATGTAACCTCTATGTGGTGAGGTGACAGAGAAAAGTTACTAAAGTATGATTTTAATATTTATCTAAGTTTTTTCCTGACATTTTTGGAATGATTGTATGTCATTTTTATAATCAGAAAAAGAGCTATTTGTTTTATTTTGAAGAGAAAAAAAGAATTACAGTACCCAATTTAATTATATTTTGGATATATAACTAGAATTATCTTTTGGTAGCCAATGAAGTATTATATATCCCTTTTATGAATGTACCCTTCCCTAAGTAATTTTTTCTGTTTCTGTTAGCTTTCAGGGTATATTTCATCTAACACTCCTCAAATTCATCTCTTTATAGGGCTTAACTCCTGTCCTCATAACTGAAGAAATAATTCAGCAATATCGGCTGACTGATTCTGGAAAAAATAACTCAGTTTTGCAAATTAAAGAAGGACTATTGCTTAAACATTTTATTTTTAATTCTATAACCTATAATTTAGACTGTCAGTTAGCATGCAATTATCTTTCCAGGTCTGAAGGAGGGAGGATACCCAAGGTAGGTTAACTAGGATTCCGTGGGGACAAACAGGACCAGTGGCAGCCTCGGTCACGGCCGGGAGGGCGGGAGATGCAGTGGGGAAAGGTAAGAATGGGGCAGTTCTCTGCGCTGGTCACAGGCTGCTGTTCCAGCGGGGTGGGGCCGAGTGACCGGGGAGGGCAGAGCGTCGTCCGGGAACGTGGAGGGGGGCGGAGAGGCAGTGACCCGATGCCCAGGGTCTGGAGTTCAGAATGGAGGCAGCGCCCGGCGCACAGGTGCCAGCCAAATACTGGTTGATAACGACGCAGAAAGCAACTCAGGAGTCGATAATTTCTCTTTTATTCAAGTTTAAAATATATCATTTGCTGAACAGATTCTGTTTCATAGTAATCCTCTAGTAAATAAAAATGTAGCCATATTTGTACAAATGTTCTAGAACTTCACAAGGCTGGCCTTTACCACGGATGACCACGCTCAGCAGATATTTTGATGTGTCTGCATCTTTGGTCAATTCGTGGAGCGGGATTTAAACTCACATTCAGCCTTTGAAACCGGCTCCTAAACATACACATTAATAAATCCATTCATTTTTCCCTGGGGCCTTAATGTACGACGGAAAAGTCTGTGTAATTCAAACACCTTATTCGTTTATTCCTGGCTATAGCAATTTTAACAAAATATATTGCT
Organism: Avahi laniger; assembly: GCA_963575035.1. Taxonomy (NCBI): domain Eukaryota; kingdom Metazoa; phylum Chordata; class Mammalia; order Primates; family Indriidae; genus Avahi; species Avahi laniger. Next base: position 37,736 of record CAUYSK010006950.1, on the reverse strand, counting down.
TTAGTTAAAACAAGTCATTACGTGAGAAAATAACAAACACAAATTGTGCTAATTGGTGTCTAGAATATATTAATCCAGTGACATCAGGAAGTGTGGTTTTTCCGATACCGGAATGAACTCCCAAGCTTCCAACAAATGCTGTGTGATGAGTAGAGTCTGTGTTTTCTTTGAAAAGATTAACAAGTAATTGATTTTTTATTTTCCGTGGACGTGCTTCATGTTACTTCTCTACTTTAGGTTCTCACTCGCCTTTCTTTCACAAATGGGAAAATACATAGTTCACGCACGGTCGCTGTGATACTGACAATGTGATACCAGTAATAAAACTGACCGTCAGGTCATGTGTGCTGGAGAGGGACAGAGGCGGAGAGGGTAGGAACAGAAGTAACCGATCACAGACGCATTGAAGTTCAGGCTGAGAATCGACGGTTAGCAAACGATGAATCAAACTCTCACGGCACTCATCTCTCTCCCTTCCTATTCTTTTATTTTCCTTTGTTGTATCTTAATTGCAAGAAGTCATGGGCTTTATAAGGAAAGTAATCATTCAGTATGAAGAAGATAAAATTCCATTTTACAGATGCAAAAATCCTGTCATCAGAAAAAAAAATGCATGATGCAAGCTCTTGTTGGAGGAGGTTGTTTCTCCACACAGACAGCATCCCCCGGTGGTGCTGAGACGGGCGCCCCCTCCGCCTGCGCTGCTGCCGGGAGGGGTGAGGCGCCCACCGGGCCTGGGCCCCAGGCTCTCCACCGGGCCCAGCCTCCCGCCACACCTGCGGCTTCCCTAGAAGACGGACTCGGGCAGTGCGAGCTGTCACGAACCACAGTGCTCCCACCAGGGCTCCTGCTGAACCTCCCCCGGGGGCCCTGCCCACCCGCCTGCTGGGGTCCGTCCTCAATCCCTATTTCTAGTGATTTTAAGTAATGTGGCCGCCACTTCTGCACGGCCAACTCCACCACTAACTTGCACACACAGCAAACCAACGGTGGCGTTTGGATAAGGGGGCCGAAGGCTGCCGTTGCCATCTTCGTTTCTGCGTATGGCTCTCCAATATTAAAAAAAAAAGGATAAAGACCCCGTTATAAAAATTTCTGCCTCAAAATACATCCTTGAAAAAGGAGATATGCACAAAATGACAGTCACTTCCTTTGTTAGACACCTATTATGAGCCAGGTACCGGGACCGGCATTTTACTCAAAGTATCGCACTTAATCTTCACAAAAATCCTGTAAAGTAGGTATTATTAATATTCGTATTTTACAGATCTAAAAACAGAGTCTCACAAAAGTTAAAATCTGCCTGACTAGTAGGAAGAACAGAGAGAGAGAGGGAGAGATGGGGTGCAAAGCCGGAGATGCTTGACTTCTCCTCCCAGCCTCTGCTTCACGGTTAGCCGGTACTGCTCCGCTCTGCACACTCACACGCGCACTGACTCTCACTCACACTCACACTCACACTCTGACTCACAGGTTCACCACAACTCTCGCACACACACTCACACACAAGCATTTGCACACCCACCCGACACACACATAAACATTTACACACTAACATTCGCACACTTACACACATAGGACTATTTTCTCATTTAACAAAAAAGTCACATCATTTTGAAACAATTAGATTCTCTGACAATTGATCTCCTTGACACAATCATACTTTCAGGGGCAGATCTTGAGTGATGATTCTATCATCTAATTTTATAAGTAATTGGGAATAAGTAAAACTTTCTTGAATAAGGAACTTGCAGTATTGGTGAGAAAGAGCCACAGGATTATTAATGAATAAACATGAAAGCACCTATTGTTTTGTGCTGCACATATCCTATAATAGAAAAAATTAAAATTATATAGATACTCTGTTATAAAAGAAAACCTTGTGTGACACGGGCTTATTTTAGAGCTCTGTCAAAACGGAGCTGTCATTTTGTCAAAAAAGGGAGTTAGTTTTTCTCCATCTGCATACCCCACTCTTCCCAGCAATTGTTCCTGTCATCTCCCAGCACCCGAACTGACTTTTCTGGAGGTGGCTCTGAAGAGACTGAACCGAGCTCCACCTCTGGAGGCCACCTCCCTGCACCTTCGTCCTTCTCACTTGCTCCTCCCTGCGTTTTCCTCGTTCCTCTTGGGGAAGGTCCCTCACACTTCCTGCCCTCCTCGCAGTCGGTGACCGTCAAGCCATCCGCAGTAGACTTACTTTTTAGCAGAGACTTTGCTGCTGGGGACCCTCACAACCTGTCCCTGCAAGTGCCCCGTGTGGGTGACACTGCCTGCTCATAGGCTTTTATGGAACATCCCACGAGAAGACTCGTTTTGGGGATAAAAATGAGCCAACACCCTCAGCTTAGTTCGGTGGCCTGAGTGGAGCACAGGAGCCACTCTGCTGGCCCTGACGATGTTCTTACGGGCAGTGACCTGGGCACACAGCTGAGGTCAAGAGGGAGTCCCTCTGCCGTCCTCTGTACCCTCCACACCAATTCAGACTGTCCTTTGGATTAGACTTGCAGCTATAATATGTACTTTCAGTTCAATTTTTTTTTTTTTTTTTAGTTTTTATTTTCTCAATGTTCATCCAAAGGCTTTGCTCATGAAGATCTCTGAATTCAACACAGGGAGATTTTGCAAATAGGATGCATTTGCACATCGTTCCTCAACTCATCTGCAATTTGGAGAAGACATTTCTTCGCACCTTCTTGGTCATTGGCTTACTTATCCAGGCCTATGGAGGTTGTCCCCAGAATGGAGGAGTCAGGGCACAGGGCACAGCCAGTAGTCCTGCCCAGGATCTGTAACATTCGGGTGCCATTTACAAGTCAATGTGGTTGTGGGTGAACATCGGTTAGGGAATGACCACTACAGAGGTCAATGACATGTTCTTCCTTTCACATATATTTCACAAAATAATAATAATAATTCTCCAATGTCACCTAGAATCAAATCTTCTCAATCATTCCAAGATATCTTTAATTCAAGCTTTTACTTTTTGTTATTCCAAACCAAGACCCAGTCAAGGGCCACGCCCTGCATTTTGGTTGTTACGTGTCCTGAGTCCCATTCAGTCTTCAAAGCTACATGTCAACCCCCTATATCCCCTTTTCCTCCTGATCTTATGACATTGACTCTGTGAAGAATCCAAGCTGATTCTTTTGTAGAACATTCCACTTTCTGGATTTTACTGTCTGTTTCCTCTTGGCATCATTCCAGTTACTCTTCCGTCGCCCGCATTTCCTGTATACTAGAAGCCAGGTTTGAATAGAGTAACCCTACAATTTATCCAAACTGGAATACCTTTGAGAGTGAAGAAAGGTCTTCTTAATAATTGTACCTGAGTAACAGGCATGACACAAGGCTACTCTAGCAAGTGGGCGTGTGGGAACCCTTGGTCTAAAGGCTGAATTACATGAGGTACTCCGGTTCAGGCGACCTGTTCAGGTAAGGACACTTCATAGGCCGTTCTGTGTGCTTGCAGGGCACCTGGTAGAAGACACGCTACCACAAAACTATGTTTCATGACTTGGTTGATGGTGATCATCTGATCTCTGTATTGTGCAGGTATGGTTTTACCATTTGCAATACACAAGTAATTGGATGAGTGATTATTCGGGGGGCACCTCAAAAATATCTTGATCCACAGCAGTTTTCATGTAACAGTTTTAGAACCCGTTGGTAACACTGGTTAAATCTATTATTTCCTTGAGAATTAAAAAACAATTATTTTCTAAATATATTATTTATTATGACATATTTTTGTCCATTTTTTCATAATGAAGCTTTTCCTCATTATCCAGGGTCAACCACAGTCCCTCCTACAATGACAGGGAAAATTCATCCCTTTCATTTACAATTTTTAGAAAGAGGACTTGAAGTAATAGCCGCCTCAAATAGGGGAGCAATTAGTTTTCTCTGATTATTTATTCAATATTTCACCATCATTTGTAGTAATTATCCTTTCTGATTGCAAGGAAATTTTTAATAGGATCATAAGTTTAGGTGTATTATTAGCAGAAAATTTAGCAAATATCTAACGCATTGTGGTCACTTTTGAAATGAAAGTGAGTATATTTACAATATATTCCTCATCTTTGTCTTGAAATAATGAAAGACAAACATTACATTTACACACCAAAGATTTCTTATTTCTGAGCAGAGAGCAAAACTGTGTGCTTAAAGTTCCACGGTTGGGCTCATTCATTACGAGGGATTTTTGGTGTGTTTTGTTTTCTCTTCTTCAATTGATGGACAGCAGACCAGATAGGGAAATCTTGAAAAATTCAGGTGAAAAATTCAGGTCCCATTTTATTACTGGGCAAGGCTTGAAGTTAAAGCTTACAGAGGGAGTAATTTTGTCCTTTGTTTTCATTCAATTGAGAGAATATTTATCAAAGTTCTGCACAATACTTGAACATACACACACACACACACACACACACACATAGATGGATATATTCATGCTTGGTTGACAAATCAGTTCCTAAAGTTTAAGATTTTATTAATACCGTATCTCCCAAAGATGATACAATCATCAAGACCAATTATAAATATGTAGCAAAGTCGCTAATTATATTTTGCCTATATGTTTTAACAAGAAGTGAATAAAGGTCGATTTTGTGAAATTGGGTCTTTGCGAAAGGAAATCAGGATGAAAACTGTAACAGGAACCTTACAGGGAAGAAAGACACAAACGCAGCAAGGCCTTTTAAAGGTTTGATGCGTTTCTGTTGCTCAGACCCAATGGGTCCGAGATTAAGTTGTTCTGTCCTGCGTGTGTCGGATGTGGCCATTTGGGTCACTTCCAGACCTCACAAAAAGACAGAATCCAAACATTCTTGTGTTTGCAGAACATGCAACCATTGTCCAACGTTTCAAAACAGGATTCATCTCTTTAAATGGTGGCTACAGGAGGGGGTGTGGCTGAGGAGAGAAGGATCTGGAATCCCTCACCGGATGTGAAACTGCCTCATCACTAATAGGAAGTTTGGAAATCTTCATGTGAAAATATAATACTTGAATGATACTAATCATCAAAGTGAAATCTAAGCCAATGGCATCTTAGAGGTGTTTGATCTGAACAAGGATGTGATTATTAACGATAAAAATGGAAAACAACAGACTCCGTGGAGACATGGGCCACTTATGCTTAAACTGTGGCCAAACAGCAGCACCTCTGGGAAGGTGGGTCCCGCGGCAGCCCCAGCACTCACCTCCCACGTGGAGCTCAGTCCCAGCTCCGTGGGAATGAAAACGAGAGACAGAAACGCTGCAGCGCAGGAGAAACCAGCAGGTCTGCGCCCCGCGGACCGTCACCTCTCCCTTTGCTGCCTTCCAGGGCTTCTCTGCTGGTGGCTTTGGTGGGTGGCTTAAAATCGCACAAAAGGGATGCCCACTGGGGTGGGATTTCTAAGCGGGATTGAGGAGCAGAGGTTAGAGGTAACTTTCTCTTTTGAGAACGTTTAAAATAAGTTTTTAAGGGCAATTTTTCTGTCCTGCTTCTTGGTGACAGTTTACTTCCTCTCATTTTCCCCTCCTTACCTAGCAAGCAAGTAACAGTAAAGTTCTTTCACTAGGGAGATACTTTCCTAGGAGAGGCTTGAAAAAGCATTTTCTGTTTTGGATTATCTACCGTGCAGAATTTATTGTAGGTCAGTCCATGAAGCGTTGTTTCATCACCCATGAATTAGTTCATTTATTCACCAAAAATGCATTAAGCACCTATGTGCATAGTATCCCACCCAACTTTACAGTGTCCCCAAAGTCCTCTGAAGAAGACACTGCCTACTTAATCTTTAACCGTCTTCAGGAATTGATGGTGATTTTATTTTTAGACTTGTGAAAAATGAAATTAGTAAATCCTCCTGAACCCAAACACCTCTGACCCTCTTTTACAGATATTATCATTCTTACCATACAGATAATAACTCTGGGGAATCTAAGCATTAACATTCATTACATGTGAAACCACAAAGCCCAGCAGCTGTCATTCCTGCTGTGTCTGGCCCACACTTTCTGTCGTTAACCAGGTCAGCTGGAGAGCGTGGGCCCGCAGGTCCGCCAGGACGTCTGTTGGGCAATTCCTGTTTTCCTTCTTGTGGGCACATATTAAAGATAAATAGCGCAGGTGCTGGAACTTTAAGTTTCCCCACAAATACATTTCAGTCTCTCCTTGTTTGAAAGTGAGATCTGTGGCACCTTCTTTCTAAGCAGACGTGCTCTGAATCGGGAATTAATAGTTTCATAAAACCAGGTTAAGGAACTTTTTAAAAAAGCAAGCATACTCCGGCAATTCCCCAAGCAGGGGAGCGTCATTTTGCTGAGCCCTGAATAAGAGCGAAAGAAAAGAAAACTTCGATTCTCTTGTCTGGTTATTGTCAGGGCTGAGAGATGCATAAACAAGGCTCCATCTTCTAAGGGACCAGATGTTGCCACAGAGCCCTGGGGACTGCCCACCTGCAAAGGTGTAAGAAAATTGGAAAACTCGCACTGTGAGTTGGAAAGGCAGCCGTGTGAGATGCGCACGCAGACAAGCACAGCTGGAGGGCTGGGCAATGCCAGCTGAAACTGCAGCCAGCTTCCCAGAGGTTCAGGTGTCCCTCTGGCCTCAGTACGATAGCCCAAGCACCAAAGGGAATGTCTTACAATGTGGTCAGCGGGGTGTGCAACTCTTTGCCACAGCCTGGTTACAGCGGTGATCAACCCACAGAGCCAGAGGCCCTTGGAAACCCCACGCCCCAGCCGCCATGTTAAGGTTGACATTTGTGGTCCAGACACCATGGTGTCCTGCATAATGTCCATCAGAGAAGTGAAGCAACTTGTCTATGGTCAAACTGTCAATCAGCGGCCAAGGTACAGCTAAAATGCACTTTCCACTTAGTACCCCTAGAGCTACAGATTAGAAATTGGTAGTAGCAATGGTTCTCCACATCCGTAGATTGCATTACCATGTTACATCCACTTATAAAGCAACATCCAGCCTCAAAGGATACTGAGGAGACATTATTGATCTCATGGTTATAAGGAGGTAACTGGGCTCTGAGAGTCGAAATTCCTCAAGGAACAGAGTGTGGATTAGAACCTTTATCATCTGGATCCTGGTCTAGAACTATAGGTACCAAACCAGATCAAAGACTGATTATAAAGACATTAATTTTTAGGAGTCAGGTGGTCTGCTTAGGTCTTACAAACCACTCTGGATCATTCATCTTCCTGAATTGGCCTCTGAAATCCTTTAACCAGAAATCTCTTTCTGCAGAGAACTTATTCATGTAGGCAGCCACCGTGGAGATCCATCTACCTCTACATCACTGACATGAACAGCATTTCCAAAGCATCACCATCTTTTTCCATGCACAGTTTTGCTTTGACCTGGTTTAGGAATTCTGCACAGAACAACACTTTGTCTTGAGGAAGAGGAGTTGCTAAATTATTGGGACACATTAATTGTCCCGATTGAAAGATGCAAACAGCACCAAGTTTAAACCTATGTTCAAGCCAAATCAATACCATGTTTCTAGTTAATTCTTGGTATGTATTTTGTTACAGAGCTACAGGGACAATTGGTTCTGAGGTTGAAGCTTTGAGCTTTTCATGTTTTCCTTATTAAAGATGAAAATGAAAGCACATCAGGATGGAGAGAGCAGTGCAGGAGAGAAAGTGGCTGCTGGCTCCATCATTCTACCAGTGGCCACTTCGTCTTGAATAAGACAAGACAACCTCTCCCATAAGTGACCCAATGTGCACCAACCGTGGGTGTTCATGGCACCAACAAGGGATGTGGGCGTGCAGACCAACCTACAGCCATGATTTCTTTTTAAGATGAATGTAAAAACCTGGAATTTCCATAGTAAGGTGAGGATGGATGGAGGAAGGTGATTCAGCCACTGATAACTATGTTGAGTGAGATTTGTGGGCCCTGAGTCCAAAGGTCATCAGTGGGGAGAGATGTCATATGATGGCCAGGCTTGAGTTGAGTCTCTCCCCTCTTGCCCTTGACTATCAGAATGGCTGTGCAGTCAGCACCCTGCCTCTGGTCTCTCCCCCTTGCATCCATTTGCACACTCCAGTGAGGTTAATTTTCTTCACACGCAACTTCCACTCTGCACTCAGCAACTGGAAATGACCACCCCATGCCCACTCACTGACCCCGGCCCAAGGCTTCGCTAACATGCACGTAGTTCCCCAAGATTTCACAACTTGGCCATGCCTCTGCAGTCATCAGGACTGACTGGTGACTGTTAGCTGCACCCGGTACCAGGTCCATGTGGGGATGCTAACACGATGAGGGTACTCCAGGATGATGCAGGCACACAAACAAATAAACCACAGCTCAGCTTGGGAAGGGTTACAACAAAGGCATGTGTGAGCCCAGCCAGACTGTGTGGGGCCTGGAGCTTACACAATCAGGGGACCCTCTTGTAGAAAATTATTGTAAAATTACTAATGCAAATGAGCAGCCCTGAAGTGTAGGCTTCTCCAACTTTCTAGGCAACCTGATGTGTTTCACGTGTGCAGGGTCTGCAAGGTGGGTATCTTTGATATCCACCACTGTCTCTTTTCTGTTCATCAAGGGTTTGATGCAGTGTGTTCTACCTGGAATCCCCTTCCTTATCTAAATTCTACCAACTGGACCTATGTATCCCAATTCCTCCATAAATGCATTCCTGATTGCATGGTTTTCACTTAATTCTCTCTTCATTGTATTGTTGTAATGCTTTTAGTGATCCTACACCATATACAGCATCTTACATAATTTTTCAGTTATTTTAGGTTAGATTTATTTTGGCAAATAAATTATAAGCTCCCAGAGGGCAGGGCTTTTGTTTTATGATCCAGATACTGCGGCATTTGCCCACTGAGCATATGATTAAAACTTGCTTGAGTCATAGATGGAAGGAATGATTGAATTGGATAATTCCGCCCTTTGAAACCAATGCTTGGTAGTGCCATGGGGCATAATGTTTATGGTACCTCCAGTCTTACCAGATGAATCACCTCTGAACGTAAACTGCGTGTTCCCCAAATTTATCATTTGGGCACTTAAATTCTCTGGAATTGCATTATTGTCCTTGTCGTTCTACATGTGCCCCCTGGGTGACAGCAATGCCTGCCATGGTTCCAACATTTCAACCTATGTTGAGGTCCCTCAAATGTGTATTTCTGGCCCAGAACTTTCCTCCAATTTCCCAACTTACATATTGAGCTACACCTTTGTGTGTCCATCCCCCTAAGGAGCCTGTGCTTAAATCGCACCCACATCTAAGTATAGAAGGACAGCTGTCGGATAGAAAAAATAAATGAATTTAAACCCTTTTCATGTCCTTGTCCCTGTATTAAATGAGAAGCTCCATTATGTGCACAGTGCCTGACCCGATCTGGAACAAGGTAGGAATTTAATCAGCCTGTGAGTGAAGGAAGAAGGGAGGATGTATCCGAGATAGTTCCTATAGTGAACTGCTAAAAATAGACGCTGTATGTAAAACACCTAGGAGAAGTCTTCTCCGGGCATCGGCTTCAGCACACTCCATGCCCAAGACAGTCTTCGATGAGAATTCGTGTAAGTGCCCCTCTCTTGTATAGACTTTTCCATACTTGCAAATACAGTTGTGAGAGCTCCTAGAATCTTCCATCTTTCCACATGGAAACTACATTGTTTAGACAGAACAAGGTGTGCTCACACTCGGTTTCATGCTCTCCCAGCCACCCTTCGCCAAGGTGGGACTTCCCGGGCACCGCATTTGCCCGCCACGCAGCTGGTCTCCAGGCCTCTAATTTCTTCTACTTTCCTTAGGAAACAGCCATAGTTTTGACACCAAGAATTGCAAGGTGGTGGAAGCTTTTGAAGAAGGAACTATAAAATGAAAGAGGGGATGTGTTTAACCAAGAACTACTCTTCAATTTCATCACACTTTATAGCTGAAAGCATTGGTCTAATAAGTTAAACACTAAGAAACAATAGAAATAGGCGTGTTGGGGGGTGGGCTGATGGGGCAGATTGATCAGAAAGATTTAAGGAAAAATATTTTATCAAAACAATGACTCATCTATATTCAACGGTCCTCAAATTGTAATATTTTCTTCCAAATCCGTGTTAAAATGTTGACAGCTGCTACCGGAATGCGCTTCAAATTCCATTCTGATATTGTAATTTCCCACTTGCAGTCATTCATTTGCTCTCATTTGTTGTTCCTGTTTGTAGTCCCTGCGCTGGCTGAGAAAACAAGAGTGTTCCCGTGGCTGTATGGGGGGCGGGGGAGGGGCAACGACTAGAAGGGGAAGCAACTGTTCAGCGGGACAAGAAGGACCCGAAGAAGGGGACTTTGGGAAGCGGCCAAAGGTCAGTCTCGCTGAGCAGCCCGGAGGCTGTCAGGGCGGCGGGAGGAGCCACCTTTCCGGGACAGGTGGGCGCGGGTGAGCGAGGGGTCGGGCGGCGGCGCGGGCGGAGACTGACAGCGAGTGGGCGCTGGGGCGGTGGCGCAGTCACGCGCCGGGGCGGCGGGGATGTGGGGGGCGGCGGGGAAGGGGGCGCGCTCTTCCCAAGTTGGGGGCAGCCCGGGGTCGCAGAGCAGGGCCGGGACAAGCTGCGTCCTCCGGGAGTTGCAGAGGAACGCCGCGGGCGCCGGTGTCGCAGCGAAGGGGAGCGCAGGCCGGGGCACCTGCCTGGGGTTGGGGATCAGCCCGGCAGCCCTCCCTCTGGCGCCGCCGCCTGGTCCCACACTTCCGAGCCTCCTAGGCTGGCCAGAGAGCCGGGAGAAGGTGGAAGGGCTGAGGACAAGACAAAGACAAATGAGAGTGATTGAGTGACGGTGGAAGAGCCCCCGGTTGGAGGATAAAAGAGGCCTTCCCCGCGTGGAACAGCCGGGTGTGAGCTTTCTCGTCCACGCCTTCGCGAGTTCGCCCCCCCGCTTCCACTCCACCCCCATCCCCACCGCCTCCCACTTCCCAGCTCTCAAACGCCCTTACCTCTATTCACAAATGCATGCAAATAAGTTTTTTTTGCAGGTGAGAGGGCGGAAGAGAAGGGGTCCTCCTGGCAGAGATGGATATGGGGTCAGGGCCACCTGTGGGTCCCTCGTCCACCAACTGTTCTTTGGTTCAGCCACATGAACTCTCGGCAGCAGAACAGTGTCACTTTATGGTCTTCCTGTGGAGTTAGGTGCTAGCTGGCAAAGATGATTCAGTACTGTTTGGAATTTGCCACTTTTATAATACTTAACTGTTTTAATAATTTCTTTAAAGGAAAGTCTGTGAAGAAACACCTGACAAATGAGGAAGATGAGGCCAGACAGCCCATAGGGACAGGCTTCGGGGTCTGACCCCGCTCCTGAGTGTGCACAATTTCAGCTCCCTGAGCCTATTCCCCCATCTAAGGAAAAAGGATAGTCGTGTATAGCTTGGGCTTCTTGTAAGAGTTAAGTGAGAAAGCTTGCCCTGTTGTGTAGCTAAAGGCGTGGCAAAATGACTCAGTCGTTGCTTCACCTTTATAAAAAGAATCATGAGTAAGAGCATCTTTTTCTCATTCTCTATCTATACATTCCAAGCCAAAATATAAACAGGCAATTTTCTTAACCACCTCACAGATATTCCCGCGTGTCTACTGGGGTCAGTAAATGTTATTGTGTTCTTTTGTATAAGCAAATTTTTAATCTTGGGCATATAAATATGGCAAATCCACCAACAATGAACGATTCCTAGAAAGGACCGATGCGTCATTTCCTACTGATATAGCACCTTTGTCCAAGGGATGTCCTGTTCTTCTTGTCCATGCTGCAGGGCTGGTGTCCTGTCATGATTGCTCATGACCCAAGCGTTGCCACCAGATAAAACTGGGACCTGGCACCCTTGTGTCCTTTGTGGGCCCGTCTCAAACTACTCACCAGCACCCACTTCACGCTGTGCTGCCCAGACCGATCCGGGTCTTCCCAGTTTCGGGGCTCACGGCTCACTTTCCTTTCTATGAACTGGCCTCACTGCTGAGACTGCTGCTGCAGGTGCTTTCCGCGCCAGCCCACGTGGCCTCTTTGTCTCCTTGGCCACTGGTGGGCCTGCCACATGGCTCAGCTGAGCCCCACGACCTTCCTTACACCCTGGTGGGGATCCCCCTCTGTAGGGCTGCAGGCCCTCATGCACTTATAACAAAGGCACCTAGAGCCGGAACCAACCACTTTAGGTACCAGGTTTTATTTAATAAATAAGTTTCAAATGCAGGTTGGTCATAAAACAACAGAAATCCTTACGGTTGATGTGCTCACCCCTCACCCGGCCCCTTTATAATCTTATTTCTTGGCACTTAATGAGTACACCTCGAAGTACGGCATGCATTAATGTGAGGCCCATCGTCAATGGCTGGAAACCTGTCAGTATTATGTTGTACAAGTGCCCAGGCTTCTCATCACGCTGAGTTCTTTAGGACCAGCATAGGATCTGGTAGCTTAAGTCATAGCCCTGCCCACAGGCAGCAGAAAATCCTTCTATCAAAGAGAAAACAGTTCCACAGTATGGGCACCTCAAATGTCTCGGGCATGCCTGCACATTATTCTTTTTGGGTACTAGTAGGTTACCTGTTGACCACATTGGAAGTTGACCCATCTATTGGAATCTTTGCTACATTAAATAGAAGGCAATCACTTTCGTTTCCATGAAGCTAAGCTACAAACTTCTGAATTAATACAGTAGCACGACACGCATCACTCCCACGTTCAGCCTTTCTGCCCCTCACAGCACAGCACGGGGTGGACTGCAGCCTGTTTTCTGGCAGGAAAGCAGTGACAGCAGCAGCTCGACGTTCGGTAGAAAGGGCAGTTAGGACAGGGATGTGGGTGAGCCCTGAGAGAGCCTGGGGACTGGGGTGGCACAAGGTTAAGTGAGGGCTGTGGCTCATGGAAATGTTGACCATAATTGGAAAGAAGAAAAGGGCAAGTTCAACGTCAAGCTCCCATTTGTTTAGAGCTTTAAAGACATTTGGAAAGAACATACTTTAACTCCCCAAAGTCCTCTTAGAAATTCAGATTTAAGCTGAAGATGCAAAAGTGATTGCCTTGCGGGCCAGGACGGTTCACCTAACATGGGGTCAGTCACCTCCCTTGGGCTGTGGGAGTTGGTGAAGTTATTTTCCAGTTTGGCCGGAGTCTGATTGCTTTGGAGTCAGGTTTGCCGCCGCCTGTTTCCACATTCACATTTCTTCTGCCCCTAAGTCTGACAAGCCAGTGTGCTGAGAATTGAGAATTTCTGCAGAGTTGTGAGAGGGAGAAGGTCATAATACAAAGAAAAAGATTCTTATTTCAAAATCCCTTTGGGACACTTCTAAATGACGGCACAGGGATTCCTCTGTGTGCAGCCGAATTGCTGTGGCCTCACCTTCGCTGCTTTTGGATTCTTTCTTCCCTGCTTGCTTTGGGGGTGCCCTGCGGGATCATTCCAGATTCCCCATCCTGGCTCACACCTCCTGAGAGAGTATTCATTTCAGATCACCCTGGACAGTCGGCTGAGGGTCACTCCTGAGCGTGGACACCGTGAACGTGTGACCCTCAGGGTGATGAATTATGTCTGTGACAGCCGCCAGCTGCTGGTTCTCCTCCCAGAAGTCGCGCCCGTTTGCTGAAGGGGCTCCCTGTCCTCCCGGTTCGACAAGCCACGGAGTGAAAGGATGCACTCAGACAGTGGGCGATGTCACGGGGCAGTGGTGCCAGGGAGTGTAGCGACCTGGGCCCAACCCTGATTAGGCCATTCACTGTCCCAGACCCCAGCTATCTTCTCTGTAAAGTGGAAAAATGTAAATGGGTCACCTCTCTTTTCCAGCGTGCGATTCTATCGTGTTTTCTCTCCTGCTGGGATTATGCTCCACAGAGGATGAGCAACTATCCACGTCACTTCTCTCTCTTAGCTTGCGTTTTTTTGAAACTTGCTGTTATTATGTACAACCCTAGATAAATACAGGTACTCAAACTTCCTGGCAGAGCAGAGATCCTTTCATATTTACTTGCCAAAGCCAATCAAAACATGAAGCTGTCACTTAAATGAATTGATTTATACTATGGTGTTTGCAGGGGTCAAAACGGAAAGTATCCTTCGAATTCCTTTGAAAAAGCTGTTCTCAATTTAAAATGATGAAGGCTGCGTATTAAACGGCAGGCTGGAATTTTTCCTTCATGCAAAGTCAGAGACATCATCGCTTGCTATTTATTCTTTGACATGTTACTGGCAATGTGGACAGTAAATACAATGAGAGCATTCCACTTTCCACGTTTTGCCAACGTCAGGCCCAGCTAAGGAGGTAAATAACCCCTGTCGATGAATCATCCCGAGTTTTATCACATACAGACTTTTGAAACAAATTGTTTCGCCATATGCGAGGTTTCTTCCGGGACTAAAATGTAAGTGTACACAGCTCATGTAGCAGAGAACCACGTGGTCTGAACTCTGAGGCCCTAAAGCCTGCCACGCTGTTGAGAAAATGAAGTTTTCTTTTCCCTGCAGAAGCAAACTGAGAAGCCAGAGCCTCCCTTAGTCCTCCGCAGCCCGAGGCTAAGCCGGCACAGCCCCCCGGGTGCGCAGCTGCCCTGGCTCTGGCTCTGGCCCCACCTGCCGATCTGAGAGGGTCACTCTCCTTCAGGGTTGGGTTCCAGTCCCGGAGTCTGGGAAGCAGGCCTTCCTGGGCTGTCTTTGCCTCCTCCTCCACTGCTCCTGTGTCCCTCCGCGCCCGGCCCCCGCCCCCTCGCCCCTCGTGCACGCGCTGCAACGGCGCTTCCGCGGCCACTGGCTCTACGCTGCGAGCTCCCGGAGGCCAACGCCCTGATTTCCCGCCAGGCCGATGTCAGGCCCATGCAGGGCCTCACACCGCAGCTGGCTCCGCACCGCCTAGCGAGCGCTTCGTGAACGAACCTGACGCGTAAAAACCGATGCCGCAGGCCCACTTGTTCACACCTGTAGGAAAAGAAGGCAAACCGCTTGGGTCCTGCCCCGCCCTACTCGCTGGTGGATCGCACGACTGTGCACAGAGTGCGTATTAGCACCCACCCTGGAACAGGGGCGTCAGGGGTCTCCACGTAACGCAACTCATGAAACGAATTCTCCAAGTTAGCTGCACACCCAAAAATACCTCCAAATCCCGCCCCCTAAAAACAGGCTTGATTATTTTTCCTGAGATGATAAATTCGCTCTGAGCAACGTGATGGAACATACTGGCAGAACATTCGAAAGGCTTGGCAGGCAGGCAGGCCTTCCCACCGGGTCTCGGGCGGCCCCTCTCTGGGACCAGAGGGCGTTTGTCACCGCCGCCCCGAAGATGCTGATTTCCACATCAACATGTGGAGCCTAAGACTCGGCAAGGCAGGTGGTGCGGGAGGGTGAACTAGTATTAGTCCCCCTGAGCCATCCGTCTTAAAAACGTCGAATTCCGACAGCGAGGGGAGGGGAGGCGGCCTGCTCCGGACTCGCCGTCCAGCTGTCCTGAGTCTCCGCTGCCTGACTTCGCTGCTTTCATCTTCGTGCGAATAACACGTCCGCATCCACTGCGACCTGACTAAGCGGTGCGACGGGGACTAACTCGCTGACGTTGCACGAACGTTGCCCCTTCTCTGCAGAGGAGGCGGGAAGGGGACTCCCCTTCCTTCCTGGTGTCTCCTCCTCGCGGGCCACAGGTGTCTGGAAGGCTGGCGCTCTCCCTGCTTAATTCACTCCACAGCCGCTTCCTCGGAGCACTGGGCTCGCGCTGGCCGACTGTAAGCTGCATGGCCATAATTCCCACAGCACACTGAATACTTCCGACCCTGTCCCCAAACATCGACGCCGCCTCCAGGATTCCGCTGGATGGCTGACCACCACCGTGCCTGCCAGCTTACCGCCTCTGACATTAACGCCCTTTTTCTCCCGCAATCCATTGGCAAAGGCACCGCCTGCCCTACAGGCTTCCTGTCCCGTGTCCCCCTCTGACGCTCCACCCTCTGAGATCCTTCCCTCCGCGTCTCTGGCAACTTGCCCTCCTCCTCCTCCTCCTCCTCCTCTTTCCACGCGGGCTGTAATCTCCGTGGAACTGTCTCCCGTCTTTCTGCTCAAGTCTGCCTTTCCCAACACCATCTCGGGAGCTCTGCAAGATTAATCTCTCTCAGGTATTTTCTTCAGCCAGCACTTTTCTAGTTAAAAGGAGAAAAACAAAGCAAAAACAAAAAGGGCACTTCCTGGAAGCTGACGTCCAAACTGCCTGGACTGGAACCAAAGACCACTGACAGTTATGCTCACGTCTGCTTGGCAACCCTTCCTTTCCACTGTCTTCATCACACACTCTTCCTCCGGGCCAAGCTCTGGAACCGCGTTTTCTGTCCCCATGTCCCCTCCCGCTGTGCTCCCCGGCCCCCGCGTCAGTGAACCATGCCATTCTGGAAAGCACCCCCTTTACCCTGGTTTCCTGGGCCCCTCATTTCTGCTGGGCTCCTGTTCCTTCACCATTTCGTTTCCTGCCTGGGTCTCATCTGACTCCCAGAGGGTAAGACTGATCCCCATCCCCTGGTAGGACAGTCTGCTCACAGGACAGTGAGGTCACCAGCTAACCAATGTGCCCCGCTTGGCTCCCGGCTCCCACTGCTGGAACGATCAGGGCTCCGATGTGTCTCGGCCACCAAGTCTGCTCTGAATTTAAATGTCTCATACATCACTCCCCTTCACCACTTCTATTTATTCATTTATTTTGATTTTCTCTTATGCTAATGGCTTTGGGTCTTAATGAGCCAATGTTTTTATTGTAAACAATTTGAGTTCTTTTGGAAAGCAGGAAAGGTATAAACGTGTCCCTCTTCTGCTACGTATTTTCTGTCCACTGGGATATTGTGTTACATCTGCAGTAGGCACCAAAAGAATATTTTTCACAGGATAATATTACATTGTCCAGACAAAAATTTCTGATTTCTATTTCTAATCTCCAGGGTCAGTGTTCAAGGAAAAATGATTTTTAATAACTTCAGCAAAATCGATCAGTGGTTAAGCAAGGAATATCAAAGATCCTGAAGGCAAAAAAAAAAGTGTCCTCTCACTAAGTAAATACCTTAAAACTCTAGATACAATAGGAAAACTGACTTTCCCATGCTGACTAGCATGTTCATGGAGCATCAGATTAAAGTTGACCCATCTGTGGAGCTGTTTTAAAA
The DNA here is from genome assembly GCA_963575035.1 of Avahi laniger. Lineage (NCBI taxonomy): Eukaryota > Metazoa > Chordata > Mammalia > Primates > Indriidae > Avahi > Avahi laniger. The sequence continues at coordinate 20,604 of CAUYSK010006950.1, read as the reverse complement.
ATGAGTAGTGACTTTTTTAAAAGTTTGGAATTTCTTTCAGGAAAGTTTAAGGTAACAGTACCATAATTAATGATTATGGGGTGAAATATAAGTTAGAAATCTACAATTTAAAAAAGAGAAATATTTGAAATTTTATATTTTCTACAGATGTCTCCATATATTACTACTTATAAAGGTACAATTTATTGGGAGCTTAGAATTAGAAATTACATCTAGAAATTCTTTATTTTCATATCTACTCTCTACATAACAACCTACAAAGAAGGCACCATCATCTTCATCTCACAAAGAGGAATTCGAATCCTCAAGAGTATCAGCGACTTTTCCCCTGGAACGTGGCTAGCAGGTGGTGTAGGAGGGGGATTAACTCAGGTTTTATGGCCTGGAAATCCAGTGCCCTGCAAAGCCGCCCTAATTTCCATACCCCGTTAGGTTTCTGCGTTTGCTTCGAATTCGGAGGTGCACCTTGATGATTTGGTCAACAAAGCCCTTATGTCACTTGAGTGCAGGGTGGCAGCCAGCTTTGTAGTGACACTCGACACGCACTTGTTTGCCACTCTCCTGTCCCGAAGAGGAGGTTTTAGGGAATGGCCAGCTTGGAGTCAGGCCTAGGCCTCTGGTCCAGACGACCCTTGAACTAGATGTCCTTGTTCTCTACAATATGGCTTGAAGATTTAAACAGGTGGTGTTTTAAAAAAGTCTCATACTGGTTGGCTGAATGTTTGTATTTTGAAGGAAGTTTGAATCAGGTCCATAGATTCTCGGAGGAGAGAGGCATATGAAACCCAGGAGGAGCATTTACGGAGAACCTCTTTCTGGACCCAGGATGGTTATCAAGGCACAAGCATCTGCCACTCTCATCTGTATGTGACCTAGTGAGTCTTTCAAGTCAGGTGGTAAAAAGAAAAGAAAAACATGGACAATTCCAGTTTCACTCTCTGACTTCCAGATGGATCTGTTCTGCCCACACTCACAGTGGTGTTTGCTTTCCTTGAACTTTTATGTCAATGCATAGGAACATAATCTGTAAACTGTAAAGTAATACATAAATCTAAATTATTCATAGCATGATAAACACAGCAAGCAAAAAAAAAACTGTTAAGTTGAATTTTAATTGATTCGATGGATAACAACAAAGTATATTCAAAAGTCAAAGATATGAAGGAAGATAAATGGCCTCCAATCCAAAATCTGTAAGACCTAGGTCAATCCTAATTTCAGACAGAAAATGGTCCTGAGAAACCATAGCCAAGCATTGAGATTGATCACCAAGAGGTACCAGAGACACAATATTACACAAACCTGCATTTCCCAAAGAATATTTCTTGAGATATTAATAGGCATTGGGTGGAAAAAGGTTTCTTTGGACAAATACAGTGGGAAACACGGGGTTAAAAGCTGGTATATTTTGCTCTTGCGGGAATGCTCAACATGTGCGCTGAACTAACTCGCTGCCGTCTCTGAGGTGGGGAGTGGGTGCCGCTGACGCATCCGAATTCACACGGAGGTGTCAGGGGTGCTGTGAAATAAGTGGTGTGTTGATTGCCTTTTAGAGAATCAACAAATTCTGAATTAGGGAACACACGGAGCCACGCGGGTCCTGGCGACGGGACGGTGGAGCCGCAGAAGTGGGGAGATGTGGCGCCGTGTTGCAAAGAGCCCCGGTGCGCGGCCCAGTGCGCCGCTCACCGAGCCCACAGCCCTCCCCGCGCCCCGCGGGGAGAAACGCCCGGCCCGGCGCACCACCCAGGATTATTATAGATAACGTGCGAAATAAGAGATAAGGAAGCCCACGAAATGGTTCATACATTTTTGAAACATTTTCATTCTGAAGTTACATTCGTGCACCAATGGACAGGGACGAGGGAGAGCCATTTATTTCTAAGAAATTATTTCACAGCCGCTTCCACCATGAGTCCATGTTTTTGAAATGCTGGTTCTCCAAATTATCACTTTAAAATTCCTGCCTCGTTGACATAGACATTCAATAAAGTAGAAATCAAAATGTAAGATTTGCGGAAAAGAATACTCGTGTTCCTCAGTTTGGTGTGAGTATTTTCTATAATTAAAGGAAAAAGCGGAGAAGAGCCAAAGCCATCTGCAAGACTACCATAGCCGGGTGAACAGTCGACCAGCCTGTGCCACACAGACAGCAGACAGAGGTCTGTAATTCCCCGAAGACGTCACTCACAGCACGTGCAAGGGCAGGCTGTGGCCTGGCCCTGTCCTGCTGCTGTGCCTGGGCAGGCTGGCACCCTGTGGTCCCTGGCACGCCAATATAGGCTCAGTGTGCTTTATCTGCACATGACCCTCAGCCCGAGAAAAACGAACGAATCACAATAAAAATGGACTCTCTCTGTGCATCTAGGACTCAAAAAGGAAATGGAGGGCTTAAAAAATGCATATGATTTCATCTCAGGCTGCCTGTTCAAACGAAAGAATGAACGCTGTCAGGGTTGATGTTATACACAGAAATAGATAAATAATCAGGAAAGAGGCTTTGTCGTCACTGTGCATGCCAGTGCCCACACTCAGCCCGTTAAACATTGAAACATGCTCAATAAATATCTGGTGACTGAGTGAGTCAATCGGTTGACAACAGTAAAAAATAGAAAAAAAGAAGAAATCTCTTCCCTGCTGTTGTGCCATCATGCAGGGAGTTCACAGAGGTTTTCCACATCAGAGGCAGGCATTCGAAGTGGGTTTTGAAATCCCGTCACGGAAACCTGGGTCTCAGGTTTGGCAGAGGTCGGGCACAAGTCCCGATCCCACTAACCCATCGCTGGCGCTGTGGTGTGGGAGCAGAGGTCCCAGAGAGAAGAGGTTACAAAAGCAGCCCCGTCCGAGAGGAGCAGACGGCTGACAGGCGGGACATTACGAGCCCTGTGTGACCTCGCTTGGATCCACCCAAGGGCTCGGATGTCATGAGGTGACTCAACCCGAGGGCAGAGGGGAAGTGCACGGGGCGGGGTGGGGAGGTGGACATCCAAGGAAGAGAGGCAAGCCAAAAGAAGGTTCCAGGGCCCTGGCTGTGTGCTTTCACCTCAAGATTGGTCTTTGAATACTGCATTTGGCTTTTCAACTTCGAGTTCTATTTCCTTTGGTCACAGACTAGTAGAAGCATTGTACTTTTATTTTTTTAAATAGTTGCTTCCACCACCCCATTCTGTGTCCTTCCGTACTGTATTCTGGGGCAGTCGTGGTCTGGAGGGTTGAGGGGTGGCCCAGCTGGGGTGCCTGACACCCCACTCGTAGCCTGAACTCCTGCGGCTGAGCTGCCCACATCCCTGTCCCCTTCTTGTGCTCTCTGCAGGCTCATCCCTCCCAAAGCCGCCTGTCCCTAGAGGAGAGCCAGCCTTTGACGAGAAAGGCTGAGTAGCCTTCCAGTGAGTGTTTATTGACTGAGCGTTTCTTACGTCCTCACTCTGCGGGTTCCCATAGGGGATTTTATATAAAGGGACTGAAGTGGTCTCTGGGCTCAGGAAGCCTGCTGTGTGCTGAGAGAGGCTGTGGGGCAGAAGCTGAGAGCACAGGCTCTGCAGCAGGGCTTGTGCTTGCTCGGGTTTCAAACTGTCACCTCCCCTTACGCCACGTGAACTTGGGCTCTGCTTCAGTTTTTTTAGGAGAGTTAGGAGGCTTAAATGACTTAATATTGGAAAGTTCTTAGAATACTATCCATTGAATATTAAGCACCATATAAATGTTTGCTAAATAAATACACATAAAACAGTCAACTAACAATCAAAGCAGCACAAAATCTAGGAATAAGGCTGAGACCGGAAGCCAACACCAAGCTATGGTACAGAGTGCTGTGGCTGCTCCGGGAGAGGGAGAAAGACCATCGCCCGGGAAAGATTCATGGAGGGGAGGGGGCCCAGAGCTCTCCACGGGCGGAGAGCCACTGGGCATGGGGTGCAGATGGGAAAGAGCCCCTCAGAGTGGAAGCGGGTGCAGCCCATGGAGGGCAGGGAGCAGCCATGAGGCTAAGTCAGGATCCTCTGGGCATAAAGGGTTGGAGCCCAACAGCAGCCAGAGTCAGGAAAAAAGAAACAAGGACAAGAAACCTAGGGGGAAAATCCAATGACCACCGCTGACTGAGCTACAGGAAAGGCAGAATGTCGGCATCTGGAATTAGGAACTCAAAACCTCCCGCAATGCTTTCTCCACCTCTTGCGCCTGCTTCCCTCTGCGCGCTGGTTGCATCTCCCGGCTCCCAGGAGGCCAGAGCCCTTCCCGTGGAAGGGAAGAGGATTGCTAGTAGCCTTACTGTCCAGGTCTGACAGCTTCAGCCACAAAAGAGGGTTGTTGTCCTGGGGATAAAAGTCCTGGGGAAGACATGCACTGACCTGGCAGGGTCAAGCGTCCCCCCCAGCCCAGGGCACTGTGAACAGAAGGCGGGTCTTGGCTCTGCAGCCGCCAGTGTGCAGTGAGGGACAGCTGCAGGACGGGGGGACGCCACCCACACACGCACACACCACCGTGTGAAAGCTGGGAGGTCGGGCTAGAGGAAGGCTGGGGCGGGTGCTTGAGCATCAGACGTGTGATGCGGTGCACACCAGACCATAGGGGGCCTGTGTCTTTCTCCTGTAGATGTGATTAAGCTGCGCAGTGAGCCAAGCACACAAGAGCAGCCAGTCTTTGCAACAGAACCCTACTCAGTCCCTGCCATCGTAGGTGGGCGGGGGCCGGGAGAGCAGCATGCGGAACACTGGATTTGGAAAAAGGACAATGGGATTGCAGCTTTGACTCTGCCAGTGAATTTAGAAAAATAATGTGAATTCCAATCTTCAGTTTCTCGACCTGGGAAATACTATGCGCTCTGCTGTTTATCTCACAGGGATTTGGTGGCAAATGAGATCGTACACCTGAAATTAAAAAGTGCCATAGAAGTTCAGTATTTGCAAGATGACGAGTAGAACAAGCCTGTCTGACCCTCTCTGCCTCACTCCTCAGGAATAACAGTTCCCAGCCGTTGATCACTGGCCGGTACTGACATCAGCGCCTCGCACTGTCATTAGCTCTCATGCCTGCTGTCTGTCACTCCACCTTACAGACGGGAAGCAGCGAGATAGCTCCTTACCTGCAGGGTGGCCGTGGGACAGCTCGAGCATCACCAGTGGGGCCCCACCCTCATCCCATCCCGTCTCCTCCTCCTGCTCCCGGACTCCCCTCCAAATAAGAAATAAAAGGGAAAAATGACGAAGGAGGAGAAAAACAACGACCTAACTTACACAAAATAATGTTATGTGTTTGCAAATCTGGTTACCTGGGTTTGTTTCCTTTGCGTTGATTGGTTAGTAATGCTGAAATAAAATTTCTTTGGGGAATTGTAAAGAATGTCAAAATTAAAGTCTTTAAATTCAAGCACCTTTCAATCCCAGAGGCAGGCTGGACGATCGCAAATACAAAAAGCAAAATGCAAGTGAATTTATGTGGAAAACAAGGTACAAATCTATTAGCTGTGGCTTGCCTTTAGGTTAGAGCTGTGAAGACATTCCTCTCCGGTCTATTTGCCCGTGGGAAATGAGAGAATGAAGTTCACATGCTTAAAATAAAAGCTAGAATCATATTATTTTCTGAATGATTATTTCAAACTCGGAGATGGAACTTAATCCACAAGGACCCTTCATATGGGAACCAAAACCCAAAGGGCTTCCAAAGACCACTGATAAACGTCATCACTAATTTATTTTGGAGGGAATCACTCCAAATGAGGGAAACTTCCCTCGAAATGGTAGATGTTAGAGTAGTGTGCCCTGCTCTCCTCAGCTGTCAGCACACACCTGTATTAATCTGTATCTAGCAGATGTTGAGTTTCAAATTAATCCAGACTTAGAAAGGATGGACTTCCTGATTCATCTCTAGGTTTAAAATATCAATTAGATGTATATAAAATGTAAGGAACGGTACAAAAAGCTTGGCTGACAAGTATGCGCGCTTTGTGCAGTCTGTCCTCTGAGCGTCCGTCCTGTGTGCCCGCTGGCCGTGGTCGTCCCGCAGGCGTCCCAAGTTCCCCACGTCCCCACCAGGTGCGTCTCCCCTGAACCTGCCGCTCACCTGCGTCCCTCCGCATCCCGAGCCCGATCGGCACCCCCGGCACAACTGGCGACTCCTCGTCTCCCGGTCCACATGTCAGCAGTTGCCACGTCTCATCACTTCCGCCTCCCACGCATTTCTCGCTTCTTTAAAAATGCCACTTGCACTGAAATTCAGGCGCTCGTCATCCGCTCCGCTTGGCTGTCGCAGTTCCCCGCCACACGCAGAAGGTTCCCGTCGCCCGCGCTCCTTCCTCCGCACTGCTGGGCGCCAGCTCCCTGCCAGGCACCCCTGACCTGCACGCGTCCCCTCCGGACTGCGGCCCACGGACCGTCTCCCTGGACCTCCGCAGAGCGGTCATCTCCTGCCCTTCAGGCCTCCCTGAGCGAGGGTCCTGACCTCCTGCCCTCAGCTGTCCCGACTTCCCCGCTGTGTCCCACAGGGCCTGGCCAGGCCTTTAGGGGGGCTGTCACCCGCTGCGCGTCGGTGGCTGTGCCAGGCCTGCTCCCGCCCAGGCCGGGCGCACCTGGTCAGGCTGCAGAGCGGCCACGCGGGCCCACAGCAGTGCCTGCCGCGCGACGGTCTCGGAGGCTTTCTGCACACCGATAAATGGATGCACGACAGGCTGAAATAACCCTGTCGCTAGGCTGTTTGATGTTATTCTGCTTTATTTGCATTTACTAATCCCTGGTTAATACTGTATTCAGAGACACAGAGGCAGTATTTTCCAAAATCTTTCTCTTAATTCCTCAAATACAAGTTAGCCATATAAAGTTTGGGAGGAAATTTTAAAAAATGAAATATCTTTTGAACACTATAAATTATATTTGCAACAATGTATGTCTGTTACTGCAAATGGAACCATTAAAAATGGCTTAGAAAAATGTTTCTGATACATTAAGTAAAAAAATAGATCATAAGAGCATGTATGATTTTAATTGATTTGTTTGAAAAATAGGTGAGTGAATGAACCGCAAAGATCTACAGCAAAAGTTTCTAACAGGATTATTACCACTGATGTAGGATTAAGGGTGGTTTTTATTTTCATTTTTGCTTACTTGTAACTTGAGAATCTCCTGTAGTGAACATGTCTCAATTCTCAAAAAAAAGAACAAGAGGAATTTTTATTTCTCCCACAAATCAGCAAGATCACTTCAAAAGCTCACCATGAATAATAATCTGTCTCCTCTCTGAATTCTGTATTTCTCTTCGTGGGCCTACCAATGGCTCACATTGGCTCTGTGAAAAATCAGAACATTGACTCTTCCTGGTTAACTTGATTGAAGACCATCCCGGGACGAGCATCTGGGAGGGAAGGCTTCGGTCAGCAGGAGCTGAGTCAGACAGCCCTGGCCCTTGTCCTCCTGTGGGCTGGACTGCGCTGAATGCTTCATTTGCACAAGAAATTACTTAACATAGAGGCAGCTAAAAGATATACTCGGGAACCTTAGTTCTTTTCCTAATTAGCCAGCTCACGTTTTCGGATAAACTCTCCCTGAAAACATTCTCTCATAATTGGGCTATGTGTTGTCCAAAATAATCTCTTAATATACATAATGTTCATTGCAGTGACATTCAGTAGCCTTAAAATTTAGATAAATATTAAGATTAGTGGAGTGGAGCAAATAAATTTAAGACATTTTACTATTATAATCAGGAATCAATACACATTATACTATTAGTTCATTACAATTAAATCAAATTAATTGTGCTTTCAACATTTTAACCTCAGACAGCACTCAAAAATGGCTAAAAGCTATTTATTAAGTGCAAATCAACTGAACTGGATTAAAAACCAAATATTTATCACATGTGGCATTGTGAATCTACTCAGGTTTTTGACAATTGAAAGTACTATGACTATATAATTCATTCGGATAGTATTTAATAGTATACTCTAAACCTGAAGCTTACGGAAATACCAAATGAGTGGCTTTGGTATAGAAAAGAATCTTATTCATAGAACCAGCTTTTGAAGGGGGGAAAATTACTTTAGTATTGGCCCTTCGACACTGTAAATACTTAATTTATAACTATGTATACTAGAAATCATCACCCGGGAAACAAATTTCCGTCCTACAATAATTCCTAAAACTGTCACCCAACTTCCAGGAGGTCTATTAAATTATGAATTTCCACAATAGACCCAGCTGCCCCCAAATGATTGTAAACATACTCATATGAACGGTAAGTACGAGACCACATCTAGCAAAACCGCAGTGAGATCATTTGGAGACTTCCTGTTCCACTGATGCTATTGGACTGGATTAATTAGAAAACCAAAGGACAGCAGGGAGACCCTGGGATATCCTTCCTGTTGGTCAGTGCTGCTTTCCTTTCTGTCCAGTGTCCCCAGCAGACTGCAAGACCCCTCGGGGAGAGTTTGGGTGGTATGGAGCATTTTGTATGAGCTTCTTGCATGGTGCAAGGCACAGAGCAGATGCTAAGAAAAGTGTCGAATAAATAAATGGCAGCACTGAAAATTATTTTTGAAAGGAATCTGATGTTTCATTCAGCCTCCAGACAACAGGTGACTATGTGACTATCCAGAATATCTGTTTTTTGCTTTCTTTTTCTGTTGCGGGAATCTCAGAGGATAACCGGCCTTTCCCTCACTGCGCTGACAAGGAGACCTACACACTACCTCTCACAGCTTTCCCACGGCCCACTGCAGGCAGGACTTGCCTTTGCAGCACGTCTGTTCAAACAGAAGCAAAGTAGATCTGGAAGGGCGACATATACTTCCTTTTCCATTGCAGAAACCACGAAAAAACAAACAAAACCATCAAAAACTGGGAAAGGTTCTCGCCATGCTTATTCATTTGCTTTCAGAAAAACAAACAGGAGGTCAGTTTTACACCTTCTAAGTGAAGTATTTAGCATGGTGCAAACTGTTGGGAGCTCAGTGGGAAAACCCATCTGGACAGAAGAGGTAGTAAGCACTCAATAAATCTCGAAGGAGTGACTGGATGTTGTCATTTTAGACAGCTCAACTTATGATCTGTCTTACAAACTCGTAACGCATTTCCCTGTCCTTCTCTCTTCCTCCAAACATACATGGCTGGTAACAGAAATCACGAAACAGTGCGGGAAGCCGGCCGGGGAGGCAGCGGGGGTGCCCCCGGCTAGCGCCATTCCGCAGGCACAGGCTGGAGTGGCAGCCATCTGCTCCAGCCGTTCTCAGCATTCAAAAGATGCTGGATGAGCAGCAGCCACTAACTGGAGACTAACAAGCTTCGTGTTCTAACAGGATCCCGACCTGGATCTGTAGCTCCAGCTAATAGTGTCGAACGGTGTCGAATTGGCCTCAAACGCTGTGCCCTCGCACTTTTTCCCGACGTGCTTCTTGTCGCCCTGAACTTTCCTTCCCTTTTCCCCTTCAGAACAGAAACTAAAAATCATCATCTTGACAGCACAGAGAAAAAAAAATGAAACACCTCACCAATGAAGCATTTGGTATTTTAATTACTGATAATTGTGATACTACAGAAGAACTTGGATGGTGTTATTTAAGTGTAGGAGACAAGTTTAAATGATGCCAATGTGTTTTACTTGTCTATTTTTTATCAAGGATAAAGATTCATATCAGTTAACTGAATCGAGTGAGTTGCTGGATTTTTTTCTTTGTCTTATAATCAGAAGTGGTTGCATTCTCGTTCTGAGGGACGAGACTCGGAGTCATGGAGTCGCCAGCCACGAGACGAAATGACCTCAGACAGGGCCACTTTAGTCTGACAGTGCTCTGAGTCTGAAGTTTCTAAACTTGGCAAAAACTTTTCCCGTTAACCTCACACTTCCAAACTTCAATGCAGTAGTGTGCTGCTTAACGATGGGGATATACGCTGAGAACTGCATCGTTAGGCAGCTTTGTTGCGTGAACATCACTGGGCGCACTTACACACACCTCGATTGTGTGTTCCCCACGCCTAGGCCATACGGCGCAGCCCACTGCTCCGGGACCACACACCTGTGTGGCAGGCAACCGTGCTGAGTACTGTGGGCAGTTGTTACAGCAGTAACACAACTGCCTAAAATGGTAAGTATTTGTGTATCTAAGCATGGAAAAGGTGCAGGAAATATATGGTATAAAAGATAAAAAACAGTGCACCTGTCCAGGGCACTCACCACGGATGGTGCCTGCAGGACTGGCGGTTGCTGTGGGTGAGTCGGTGAGTGAGTGCGGGGGCCTAGGGCACCACTGCACACTAAATTTATTTAAAAATATATTTTTATTTCTTCAATAGTAAACTAACCTTAGCTTATTGTAACTTTTTTACTTAATACATTTTTATTTATATTAACTTTTGGTCTCTTGTAATAACACTTATCTTAAAACACAGATTGTATAGCTGTTCAAAACTATTTTCTTTCTTTATATCCTTATTCTATAAGCTTGCTTCTATTTTAAAACATTTTAATTTTAAATTTTTTTACTTTTTAAACTTTTTTGTTAAAAACTAAGACACAGACACATTAGGCCAGGCCCACATGGAGTCAGGATCATCAGTATCCCTGTCTTCCGCCCGCACACGTTGTCCCACTGGAAGAACATGCATGGAACTGTCATCTCCTATAATAACAATGCCTTCTTCTGGAATACCTCCTGAGGGACCTGCCTGAGGCTGTTTTACAGCTGTCTTTTTTTTATATAAGTAGAAGGAGTATTCCCTAAAATAACAATAAAAGGTATAGTATAGTAAATACACAAACCAGTAACAGAGTCTTTTATCATCATTATCGTGATAATGTACAATACATAACTGCATCTGCTATAATTTTCTAGCACTGGTGGTGCACTAGGCTTGTTTACACCAGCGTAATTGGGATGTGCTGTGCTACAACGTTGCAACGGCTATAACATGGCTGGGTGAGAGGAATTTTACAGCTCCGTGATAATTTTATGGGACCATCGTATCTATCGTCCATCACTGATGGAAATGTCGTTAGGTGGCACATGACTGTATTTATTCTTTAAATACGTATGCATTCCAGTGTGTCCTGGTTCATATTTCTTACTGCTGCATAAAAGTTTTCCTTTGGTTTACCTAGTTTAAAAGGTTTTGAATTCAGAAACACATGGGTTAAATCTGTGATTCTGCTGCTCCTTAAATGCTCTGTGATCCTTGGAAAGATATTTAGTGTCCTGGTGACGCAATCAAATGCCTCCTTCACAGGGCTGTTGGGAGGTTTCATGAGACATCATGTAGAGTGCCTGGCACATGTTAGGTGTCTGTAGACTAAAGCTGTCTTTACCTGTACTTGACTCTTTTCATGAAAACTTGATTCTTAAGAGTTATTCAACTTTCAAACAGTCCAAGTCTTTCCCCAGAATATCACAAACTTAAGTTTGGTAAAGATGAAATAACGGCAGAGAGAATTGCTTGCAGCAAAAACGTTCAATCTCTCAGTATCTGAGAGCATGTGGAAATTTTTAATGAGTTTTGAATGAGGTAACATGGATTTGAAAAGACTTTGCTTTGGGCAACAGTTATGTATTGTTATGTGATTCATATACGCAAACATTACAAATGGATTTTCCTCACAACGTGTGTTTATCTCACCACAGTCGTCTCTGCTCCGATCTTCTGGTGCTTGTTCATCTTATCTCCAGACATTGTGATCCTGGCGTGGCACAAGTCACCTGAACTCAATCTTCACACCAGAATAAAGAACGTACTATTATTTGTGTCTGAAGATGACAGCCCAGCTCATAGACCCTTGCTAACATGGCACTGTGACCAAGTAGTCGGTGCCATCTTGGAGTTGCTTAGAAGGAGTTTTTTTGGCAGCTTCATCTCTTGGGTTTTTTCAGGACAATCTATTATCTATTTCTTGAAGAAAAAAATAATTCTAATTTCATTCTCATGCGCTAATTTTTTTGCAGGCTGTTGCATTATAATCAAAAGATGTTTGTTTGTTAAAGATGGAGGTCACATCCGCAGTGCTTGCGCTGAGTCCATCTTCATGCCATGAGAGAGGTCTGCCCAGCCCAGGCCTAACCACTGACGAGCACGGGAAGTTTCCTGATGGGGAAGCCCAGGTCCGTCCTGACCAAATGGCTCTTTTTCCTTTCTCACAGCGAAGTGGTTTTTATTGCACAAAAAAGGATAATGTGATTTGAGGACTTCTGTAAGTCGTCACTCATGCAAGTGGCCTCAGTCTATGTGGTCCCCAAACCCCAATTTAGATCAATTGAAAGTGGTGCAGCCACACTGCAGTCCCTTGACATTTGAGAAAGGAAAACTCAATGCTGGGTACTTTGGAGCCCCTCCCTCACAATTGTCCAGAGAAGGTTCCAGCCGGTTCCTCAGGCCATCTGGGCAGTCAGAGAGAAAAGAGCCACACAAACGAACTGCCGGAGAGGGTGGTTGGAGGCCGCTGGGAAACAACAGGACTGCAGCCATGCGGGTGACATCCCAGGTCCCTCCTTCCCGGGTCTCTGGGCCAGTTAGTCCGCGCCGAGGAGCTCAGCTGGTGACGTCCTGGCCAATGGCTCCCCTGCCCTGCGCGTCCTGCAGAGTGAAACGGGCCTCTGCAGCCACCACCTGTGTCCCAGGCCGGTGTTAAACCTCAAGCGCAAAGGTCCCTGCAACATTAGCCACTCCCAACTTCCTGTGGCTTTATCACTCTTCTCTGTCTTAACTTTCTTATTAGGACCTTCCATAACAATTAGTGTTAACAAGAAACTCCCTTTATTCTCAAGAGTCCCAAAATACTACAGCCTTCATTTTGATCAGTAATATGGTTTCAAAGAAAAAGAGGCATTCTGCAGACAGTCTTCTGAAGGCCCTAGGGTTGCACCCCTGCAACCACACTTCTGGTTCCTGTCGTCACAGGGTCACGGAAGTTTTCCATCGTGTCAGCCTTGGGCACTTCCTGTTTTTCTCGTCTTGTTCATAGGATTGTATTCCCTTATCCACGATAACAGGTCCTCGCCTTCTGCTTTTCCTCAACACATCAGTCCACCGTGGATTCCAGTCCCCTGGGCACCTGGCTGCGTGGTGTCCCCCTGCCCCGTCCCCAGCACCGGCGCCCCGGCGCGAGAACCAACCGCCCCTCCGCAGCTGTGCGGGGTCGCTGGGGACGCGCATGGGGGGCCGAGGGCACCAGCGAGGTCTGATGGGTCTCCGGGCACGTGCCTGCTGGGGCAGCGTGGGGTGGCCAGGTGCAAAAGGACACAAAGTCGGGGGTGATGGGGGGGTTGCCACTCCTGGGGGTTGGGGGCTCAGGGACCAGAGGACAGGAGGGAGAGGGGTGGGGGCTGGAAACACACAGAGAGGGTGAAGGGGAGGCACGAGGGACAGAGTGGCACAGAGGGGAGCTTTAAAACTGGTGAGTTTTTGGGGGTCAAAAATACTATTTCAAGCTTGGAGGTAAACAAGTAAAATTTAATTTATCGACAAGTCCTAATGGAAATAGAAGAATCAGTGTGCCTGCCTTGCTCGTAGTGTTTTCACGGTTAAGTGCTTTGCGGACTTTGTCCACACAGGCTCCTTCATCCCCAGCTGTCTGCAGACACGCTTGGCCACCCCACCGCTTTCCTGGCGTGGGAACTGCGCCACCTGAGCCTCGGAGAAGCGAGCGAAACGGCGGCGCTCTCCGTCCAGTAATGAACTAATGAACCAACACGGTTGGAGGCCAGCTTTTCCGGTCCTTTCCAAGAACAGCTCAGCTGGCGCCAGCGTCTGTGCCGCCACACTGGGGTATTAGGAGGTGGCCATCCAGGTGCACAGGGGTAGGCAGAGGCCTGGCCTCTGGCCCCAAAGGAGCAACACGAGAACCACAAACTAGCTGAGTGACACTGGAACTCTGTGTGTCAGAAGTTGGACCAGTGGCCTCCGGGCCCTGTGGCCTGTATGTTCCCTCCTACCTGGAGTATGAGGATGTGTTCGGTCTCCTTGGTGAAGAGAGAACCTGAGCAGCTAACGCCACTGAAAGCAAATAAACGGAGAGGTAATTAAACTTCGGTTCTCCGCCTTCCTCTTGCCTGCAGTATACACATTCCTGCCAGGTCAAACTGACACAGACGAGTAATTCCAACACAACCCAAGAGCTGCTTCTAAAGTGTTCATCCCTTGCAGTTTGAAGGTGTTTAACATGCATCTTTACATCATGCTTCTGTGCAAGCCTAAATAGCCAGCTCTAAACTCTGGGAGTCACAGAAACACACCTTCACTTTTCTCTGAAAACCCCTGGGGTCAGTGCCCCACCTAGCTGGTCGCCAGATGGCATTTCGTCTACAGGAAATAGCTTAACATCACTTTCGGTCAGATCCCTCTCTCTGCAGTCGTCACGGTGAGAAATGATTGCCCAGGACAGGAATTCACACTGAAATTTACTTTTTAATATTTTATAAGTTTCTGTATTCTTAAACATTGCAGGAATCGTTTCTTATTAAAAGGCTCCCCCAACACCCCCCTTCTTTACTGGTTTCTTGGATACTTATTGATATTTTATATCACGTCCTTTTTGTCACAATTCTCCTCTCTACCTCCTCCAGGACGTTCTGTTGTTTTTGTTTGTTTGTTCTTTTTACTTAAAGACAAAAGCAAACAGAAAACACACAAAAACACTCAATGACAAGGCCAACAGGAAGTCAGAAGAGACATTGCATCAAAGAACTATTTTTGTTTTGCCTTAGAATGAAACACCAGGGAACTTAAGAAAGTGATGAATTTTTAAGTATCTTCAACTTACACCCTAGGAAAGTCTCAGAGATTTTATTTTATGACATATATCTATATAAATATGTATATCTATCTATCTATCTGTATTTAAGCCCAAATAAAACGTACTTAGTTCCTGTCGCAGACAATAGCAACTGCCTTGGCTGGACACGGGGTGGGAGGCTGGAGGGAGGGGCGGTAGAGCTGTTCTCATTTAATCTCGTAATTCGATCAAAGAGGAAACTTTGACTCAAAGAGGCCAATTAACTTGCTCAAGTTTACAAAATAAATTATAGATGGAGCTGGATTTAGAATCCTGATTTTAAAAAAATCTTATATTTGCGGCCTTTTGTTTACTTGAGATTTTTGGAAGTGCTTTAAGAAGGGGCCTCCTTTCAGACAAGACTAAAACATATAGGAACGAGGAGGAAGCCTGCACCTTCTCCTGCCTTCCCAGCCCACCCCGGACGCAGCTGGGAAACCACCCCTTCCTCTGTGGTCCTAACCACCCCCGGCCTTGGCTTTCCCACCCACCTGGAAGCAAAGCCCTCTTTTCTCGGTGTGGATGGTCCCAGCTAGAAAATGGGAACAAAGCTGTTTGAAAAATTTCATCACTGGGGAGTGATACACTTAACCCTGCGTAAGGCAGGAAGTTTACGTCTTCAACAGGCCTTTCTGGGTTTAACAAGAGTCTAATTGGCAGAATGTGTTGGAGACATTTTATCATGAGAAAATGCTGTCTGTGTCCCTCACAAACTCTGGGTTACCTCCTCTTGCAGAATTTCAAATCATAACCCCGAGGTCACCCAGGACTCTTCTAAAAGGCGTGATCTGGCACTGCCTGGCCATGTCCAACGTCAGAGCAAGGGTGCTGTGCACCCGTCACCCGTGTGCACCACCCCAAGCTGGCTTAGAAATAATTGACACCATCAATAATCGTAAACTATATACGTAATCAGCTCGTTCTGATTTTCATATTCATGCATCATGTTTGTTCTTCTATGTGGTTATAGGATTTTCGTTTATAAAATAATATTAACAGATGTCCCGTTGGCTTTTCTTCTCAGGACATTAAGCAACAAAATTCAAGTTATCCTTGAAAGAAACACGAGAGTTGTTTCCTCCTTGTGTGGGGCTCGGCAGTCCTTGACAAGGAGTACAGGGACATTTGTCCAGCCATGAGTGTGACTCACCAGCCCAGGTTGATTGCAACATACAAATGGGAAATTATTTCTCTCAGTAAGTCCCTAGTGTTCTAATGTCCTAAGTGTAGTGAGGTGGGGAGACTAATTTCACATCGGGATGAGAAATGTGGAGGTGACCCAGAGGGAGGGGAGGAAGCAGAGGAAACGCATGCGCTTTGCAGGCGTGGGACATCAGGCCCTCCCCAGCTACTCAGACGGAACAACTGCCCTGCAACACCTGTCTCACGGAGCCAGACGCAGCCCCAGCAGCCTCCTCAACCAGTCAGGGGAGGTACCAGGTGACACTCAGACACCATCCCTATGTGGTGACACAGGCCTGGAAGGTGACAAGCCTCACAAACGTTAGGCAGCTGTTAGTCTATTGCCAGGACTGGGGCCACCTTTCCTAAACGACGGTCATAGCTCTTTCCCATCTTACACGGCAGCTACAGGGAGGAAAATGTCACACCGGAGTCTGTGCAGCCTGGGAGCGTCACGGCCTAGTGGTGAGTCGCTGAGCTGGTGCCACTGTCTTTGTCCTTCCTGCCTTGGGGGTGGGGGTGGTCGGAGCCCAGTTGTGTGCAGTTCAGCAGAACAAACATTTGGAACGCTGGAGAGTGGTGGGGACACAGAAGGCACGAGTCTGGATCCCCAGTTCCCAGTTCGACCTCTTTCCACAAACCACAGGACTGTGCGCAGGTGGGTGACCTCGCTCAGCCACATAACTGCCCCTGAGCCGCACAGGGGCACACGACCCCAGACCGCCATCTCCAGAGACCTGCCGTCTATAATATCTTAATAAAGATAAGGTTGCAACTTAAAAAAAAACTTGCGTGTGTGCTTTTCTTTGCTCTTCCTTCATTTTCTCCCCCAGTGCCTTGAGACATTCCTCTACAAGATGAGATTTTGGCAGACGTGACTAGTCTAGGCCGCCTGGATCCCAACTCTGCTGGTCACCGTCCAGCAATTTCCTCTCCATCCCGGTCTTCCTCCCTTAAGCCGCTCTGCACCAGGGACCAGTCCACCCCTGCGACTCCGCACTGTCTCCGCTGCAGGGACATCCTGCTTCCCCGCTGGTCGGAGCTCTGGACACCCAGAGAGCCAGGGAAGCCTCGGTGCTCAATCTGGAGCCGGCTTCTCACCACTCTGTTCCACGAGGGCTTCACAAGCAGCAGCTCCTGACGTGCAGCTTCCTGACGAGCCGCGGAAGGAGGAAGGGCAGAATCAGGCAGAGAAAGTCGAGCCATTTTTGTAGGTCAAAAATTAGTCCAATATTAGCAATTTCATATGGTTCAGCCTAGCACACGCTCACCCCCGGTCTGGACAAGCTGCTCTCTCACAACCGGCATTTTCTTCTTCGGAAAGTGGCCTTCCTATTTTCAGGGAAAATACAATCTCGCAACATTGCCCAACTTTTTGCCCAAGCTAAAATGTTCTCCCCGTTTTCTATGCCTGTCCCAAGCCTTCATATTCTGAGCCAGCAGGAGCTACATTTTCTGGTTACTGTTGTCGTCGTTATGGATGAGAACTTGCAGCTCAAAAGTGGACAGCGGATTATCTGGGGCTACGCCAGGTCTCTTCCTACTGAGTCACACCCCTACACACAGGTCTCATTGAATAAAAAATTATTTCTTGAAACATTTTAAGATGCTTTTAACCTCTCTTCTAGCACCCGCCATATTCATTGCCTAGAGTTCCAACCCGGCGTATGTTGGCACCTCACCCCTTAAGAACCTCCCTTCCCTGCTGGACACGGGGCAAGCCCTTGTTGAATAGATTCTCCAGCCGTAATGCAGCTCTTGGGTTTGCAGCAACTGCACTCTTTCTTCTTCTGGTTACTTTTTACAGTATTTCTTACTTTGTAATCAGTCTCATGTTAACGCTAACCTGTGTACCAGGTCATTACCCAGATGGGTCCTTGGGAAAACCCTGCACGGGGCAGGGGCTGTCCAGGCAGTGATATCCTGGCCCGAGGTGACAGGTGCAATTTTCTGTTCATTTGTTTGTTTTTAATTTTTTTATTGCAGCATATTACGGGAATACAAATGTTTAGGTTACATATATTGCCTTTGCCCCACCCGAGTCAGAGCTTCAAATTTGTCCATCCCCCAGATGGTGCACAGCGCACCCATTAGGTGTGAATATACCCATCCTCTCCTCCCCCCCTCCCACCTGCCAGACACCCGATGAATGTTACTACTATATGTGCACATAGGTATTAAACAGTATATACCGGTTTGATGGTGAGTACATGTGGTGCTTGTTTTTCCATTTTTGTGATACTTCACTTAGCAGAATGGGCTCCAGCTCCATCCAGGATAATACAAGAGGTGCTAGATCTCCACTGTTTTTTGTGGCTGAGTAGAACTCCATGGTATACAGATACCACGTTTTATTAATCCACTCATGTATTGATGGGCACTTGGGTTGTTTCCGCATCTTTGCGACTGTGAATTGTGTTGCTGTAAACATTTGAGTGCAAATGTCTTTTATATAGAATGTCTTTTTTTCCCTTGGGTAGATGCCTAGTAGTGGGATTGCTGGATCAAATGGTAGTTACATCTGTAGCTCTCTGAGGTATCTCCATGTTACTTTCCGCAGAGGTTGCACTGGTTTGCAGTCCCACCAGCAGAGAGGTATGATTTTCTGATTTCCTTGATCTCCAGGGACTCTCTGCCTTCTACGAGGCGGAGCTCAAAAGGGAGGGAGAAGTGTGGGAACTCACCTCCCATAGCACCTGTGGATCCTCCCAGAGTTTAAGAGTAACGAAAACTCCAAATCAGGAAACTGAAGGCTCAGAGAAATGAAATACTACAAGGAAGAACAATATTTTGATGCTTACTAAGAAAATAACTACCACAATTCAAGCTGCAATTCTGAAATGCTGTTATTGGTATAGCCATGTATGGCCACAGAGTTAAAATTGTATATTTTCTTACTCTGTAATTGTTCCCTTTTTTATTGATTATTTGTCTTACTTTCTCTGCTTTCAAACATTCCTTCATTGGTGCATCATAAGCTATGTTGGTTCTTTGTTTAATCTTTTGCCCAAGTTTTTCGTTTGAAAATGTGAGTAAACATTTGCTGCCAGAGGTTATTTTGGAAAAAGAGATTGATCCAGGTTATGTTCCTGTTAGTAAGTGATGTTTAGCTCAAGAAGTCCTCAGTTCCTCTAAGTAATCCACTGATGAAGGCATATCTTGCATCTCACCCGTGTTTGGAAGCAGTGCATTGCTAGCAACTCAGGGAGAGAAAGGAAGTTAAATAACTTGCAAATGTACGAGCTTCCTTCTGCCCGTGAACTACAAAGGCGAGCAAACCATCTAGATCTGTTGTAATTGGAGGGTTCGAGTAACATCATAAAACAATTCCCTTCCCTTCTCACAACTTATAACCTCACTTAAACCCTTTGGGGGAATAACTTTTCACTTTAAAACTGTAACATCTCATTCATCCTTTCCTGTAGTTACTGAAAAGCCCACATTCATGGAATGACTTTTGGCCGAAATGAAATTAAGCCAGGAAATAATGAATATAAACTAGGGTTCTCTAAGATTTTTTCGACCTTTGTTATGACTTTCGTAAGACAATTTGGTTTTGATTGACATATTTTTCCACTTCTTAATTGAGATAAAATTTGCAACCCATGAAATTCATCCGTTTAAAGTGTATAATTCAGTGGTTTTTGTATACGCGCATGATTGTGCAACCGTAACCACTAATTCCAGAACATTCCCCTCAGCTCCCAAAGAAGCCAGTGCCCATTTGCAGTCACTCCCCATTCCCCGTCTGGCTGCATCGCGGGAGGAGGGCAGGGCTACCCTGTAGGGTCCTGTAGTGCGCGAGTCCCCTCGCCCAGGGCCCCACGCTAGCGGCTGACTGTGAGCGGTGTCCTCTCTGTGTGCAGGTGACAGCCCTGGGAAGGGATGAGGCCACAGGCGCAACATCTTGCAGGAACAGTTGAGATGACCCACGTGAGCTAGATCCTGGGTAGCAGGATGGACGGAGGGATGACTGGGGAGCAGTTAGCATCAAATGAAGGGGACCACACAGTGAGATACCACTTCCCATTCAGCAGGAATGGGACCTGATGACCATGATTATTTAAAAAGGAAAACAAGCATTGGCAAGGATGGGGAGAAACTGGAACCTTTGTGCATTGCTGGTGGAAGTGTTAAAAATGCAGTGCAGTAGTTCACCCTTGCCCCGAGGGCAGGTTGGTGGTTGAAACCGTGGATAGCACAGAGCCCTGTGTGTGCTGTTTCTTCCTATACGTACATGCCTACAATAAAGTTTAATTTCTAAATCATGCATGGGAAGAGTAACAACAATAACTAATAGTAAAATAGAACAATTAAAACACGGTGGCAAAAGTTATGTGAATGTGGTCTTTCTCTCTGAGTGTCCTACTGTGTTGTACTCAACACCCCTTGTGACCTGACGATAGGCTGCCGTGTGACTCACAGGGCAGGGGGCGCCTGCCGAGAGGACCTGCTGGACACAGGCAGGATTCACATCCCCGGCAAGACAGAGGGGGAGAGTGTGAGATTTCTTCATGCTACTCAGAATGGGATGCAATTTAAAACTTACGAATTGTTTATTTCTGGAATTTTCCATGTAGTAGTTTTGGACCACAGTTGACCGTGCATAACTGAAACTGTGGAAAGCAAAACCACAGATAAGGGTGTACTGCTGTGTGGCTGCTCCTCAAAAGGTTA